>JACEFZ010027430.1:0-140000 GCA_014155875.1 Cepaea nemoralis | reverse complement strand
ATACCGCTAGTAGTTGGCTATATTTATCGAAACCCCAGTGCAGGAACTATCTGGTATGAAAAATTCACCACTATGATGGATGTAGTCTTTAGTAATGCAAGGGAAATAATATTGCTAGGTGATTTAAACATGGACACTAACAAATCAAACAAAACATGGGAAAACATAATAAAGTCATATAACTTCCAACAGTTAGTCAAACAAGCCACTAGAATAATTAAATCATCTGCAACACTTATAGTTCATATTTATACATCGTGTGCTGACAACATCACAGAATGTACTGTACCTGTTAATGCAATGAGCGATCACTACCCAGTATGTTGCACGTGGTTCGAAAAGAGGCACCCAAACTCCAAAACACAAACATATAAGTATAAAATATATAAATTAAAAAAATTTCAATGGAGACGTCTTCTTACAAGATTTGCTCAACTCATCTCTGGACTATGTTTACCAGCTTCCTGAGCCAGACGATGCTCTGGACCACTGGCTAAAGACCTTTCTAAGTATATTTGATAAGCATGTTCCATTTAAGGAAGTTCGTGTTAAACAGTCACACTAAGCCCCCGTGGATCACACAGGAGGTAGTTGAACATTTGAGAGACCGGGACAGGGCACATAAAAATAGAGATCTAACTATGTACCGTAGTCTGAGAAACAGTTCTGTATGTTATTCGGAAGGAAAAGAAAAACTATTTTAAGAACTTAATAATAAATAAAACCAACACTAAATATATATGGAAAGCAATTAATACCATGACAAACAAACATAAATCATCACAATCATTACCATCAAATCAGGTTACATGTGATCAATTCAGTAGATTCTTTCAGTCCGACATAAACCAACTGAATACCAGATGCGCCTCATGACATATCTTTATTATCATCATTCTGTGAGAACGAATGCTATGGAGACATTCCCTCCAACAT
Source organism: Cepaea nemoralis (assembly GCA_014155875.1). Classification (NCBI taxonomy): domain Eukaryota; kingdom Metazoa; phylum Mollusca; class Gastropoda; order Stylommatophora; family Helicidae; genus Cepaea; species Cepaea nemoralis. The sequence continues at coordinate 139,064 of JACEFZ010027430.1, read as the reverse complement.
ACCGCTAAGAATACTCAACGTAAGTATTTACTAAGATCAGAAATGAAGAAATCAGGACTAAAGTGGGGGTTAAAGCTGCTCTAGATTTTATTAGAAAGCAGCAAGTCAAATGGTTTGGCCATGCATGTAGGCTACCAGTCAACAGCATGCCACAACAAGCAATGATGTACAGACCAGATGGAAACAGAGGAAGAGGCCGACCACGTAAACGTTGGACGGAGGGAATAACAGAATCCATGGGAATGTCGATATACGAAGCCCATAACCGGGCACTCTCACGAAGTTTATACTTCACCTCGACACCGCAAGGTACAAGAGGAACATGATGAGATGAGATGATACCGCTAATGACTACCACCGAAGTATTTACTCATCTCAGTAATCTAAAAAGTAATAACTCATCAGTAATCGGATCCTTCGCCATGCTGCACCGGCGATCTGCGAGTCACTAACTTTTATATATAATCAATGTCTCACCAAAGATCACTTCCCATCAGCCTTTAAAATCGCTAAAGTGTATCCTCATTTAAAAGCTGGTCCTCTAGACGATCGTCTAATGAGTAATTATAGGTCAATTTTCATATTATCCTCATAATCCAAACCGCTAGAAAAGCACATCCACAAAACAACACTAGATCACTTAGTTCGCCAAAAACTGATAGTTGACAGTCAGTCAGGATTTCGGCCAAAATATTCTTGCCATACGGCAGTACCAAACATGACAGAAAACTGGCATCAAAATATTAACAACAATACTCTTTGTGAAGCGGTGTTTAGAGACTTTAGAAAAGCATTCGATATGATAGATCATACTATTGTAATTAAAAAACTAGAAACAATGAAAGTAAGCTTTAATATAGTGACATTAATAAAATCATTTTTATTAGACAGAAAGCAAGTAGTATCACACAATAAAGCTTTATCTCAAGCTATTACCATTAATATTGGAGTACCTCAGGGGTATATTCTTGGCCCTCTGTTATTTGCCATTTATATAAATGATCTTCCCTTAAATCTGTCGTCGTCCTGCGATCTATTTGCTGATGACTGCACAGTATATACAAACGCTATTGATCGTAATGTGCTAGAATTATCCTTGCAACAGGAAATAAATAGTGTAGTTAACTGGAGTCATGCAAACCGCATGCAAATTAACATTTCTAAAACAAAGTATCCAGCAGATGACTTCTTAGTGATAGGGACCATGGAAGTCAGTAGTGAGATTATTTTCCAAACCACATGTGAACAGAACACTAGTGATTATTTTCTACATCACATGTAGAAAGAACCATAGAGAGTTTCTAAGGAACAGGAACAATGAACCTGGTGCTTTTACTAAATTACTAGATTCCTGTGGGACTGTAAACAATAACAGTTTAATTGTGAAACGTTAGGACCTTTAGGAAATGAAATCACGTTATTTCAAGGGACAGTGTTCCGTGTTTTCACAGGGCAAGGATGTTTTAAGTCTCAGAACAGTAGGGACATTTTAATAACATGAGGTATGATCGATTCAGGATCAGTATCGGACTATATCAGTGATTGGTGACCACGTATCTGGGTTATCAAAAGCTACTGGAGGAAGTCAACATCTAGCAGGAGGGACACATCGTTTGGTGAGGTTATCGAGTACTGAACTATGATGTTGTGTGGTCCTTACAGGGATGGTCAGACTTTGCTCCTGAGCTGTTCGGTCTGATTCTGCAGATACACTAGAGTACACGACATACATTCTACTCATACACTTCTCATACACATACACTTTTCTTCATTAAATTAATGTGTTATTAATTTTGGAAGCTAGAGTTGTTTAGTATGTTGTTTTGGGGAAGTGTGAGAGGGGGCATGAGCCATTGGTGAGAGAGTGAGAGAAAGAGGTATCCATTGACTGAAGGAGTGTGGTGGACGGAATCTGGTATATTATCCAGAATAATGATATGGGGTTAAAAATAATGTGGGTGTTGATTCCCCTCACTCCAGGGACGACACTAATAAAGAAATACACAACAAAATTACATAATATATCAATGCTACTAAAAGTAATGTCCCTTGATATAACTTTTTTTAAGTTAAGTCCCCTTGCAATATTTTAATTAAAATTAATTTATTACATACACAGCTGTTTGTGAACTAATACACTATGCCATTTGGCTGCCCGGGAATGAGAAGAACATTTGTAGAAAATTTCATCTCAATCAAACGCATAAAGGACACACACACAAAGACACAAACATTATCTTTTATATATATATATATACTAGCTGACCCGGCCCGGTGCCATCCCTTGAATTCATATAATTCATATAAGTAGTATATAGTTCTTCCTTACCGACTGTCTGCCTTTCTGTCTGACTGTTGAGCATCCCATTGTATGAGATCATCTCATTGTAATATATATAACTGTCTATAATGCATCCCGTTCCAGACTATAGCATCTGTTTCTATAGTGTCTATCGTTGCCGCTTCGCCTAGTCCTGTTATGCGAGATCTCATCTTGTTTATAATAGCATATAAGTCCCGTCTCCTTTTACATCTGTCAGTACGAACCACTCGGTCTAACATTTATGGTTCATTACAACAATTAATAAAAAGACCAACTACAAAAGCATTAGAAAGAGCACTTGAAAGGTCTTTACATCTTCCCCAACAATTAACTTGGGTAAATGGAGCAGCGGCAGCAGCATCAGCAGAAGAAGGAAAAGGAGGAGTAGGAGCTGGGAGGAGGAGGAGGGAGGAGTTAGGAGGGAGGAAGAGATAGGCGGAGAGAGGAGGAGGGAGGAGGAGTAGTAGGGAGGAATAGGAGGGAGGAGGAGTGATTAGGAGGAGGAGAGAGGAGGTAGGAGGAGGAGGAGGAGGAGGGTAGGAAGAGGGAGGAGGAGGAAGGAGGAGAAGAACGCAGGGGGAGGAGGAGGGAGATGGAAGGAGGAGGAGGGAGAAGGATGAGGGAGATGGAAGGAGGAGGAGGGAGAAGGATGAGGGAGGAGAAGGAGGGGAAGGATGAGGAGGAAGAGGGGAATGAGGAGGAGGAGAACGTAGAATTAGAAGGAGGGAGGAGGAGGGAGAGAGAGGAGGAGAAGGGAAGAGGAGTGATTAGGAGGTAGGAGGAAGAGGGAGGGGAGGGTAGGAGGAGGGGAGAGTAGGAGGAGGATTTTAACGCATATCTTGACAACTCACAAACAGTGGTCTGCTACATGACCCAAAGCTGCCAGCTGGCGGGTGTCCATTAAATTCATTACAAAAATAAAAGACTTAAAAGAATGTTTACAAATCATATGCTTAATGAATATCTTAGATTAATATTCATGAACGTAACTTATAAGAAAAAGTGTGTGAAATGTTATGCATTGGAATATCTTTTACGAATATTCTGAAATGCTACAATTACATTGTTATAAACTATATGCGGTACATACATGGAAAAGAGTTTATAACTTGAAAACGATGCCAAATTGACTAGATCGAAGCCTTGGACCTGATAAGCACAGCAATTATAATAAATATATATATATATATATATATATATATATATATATATATATATATGAGATAGATTTTTTATGAGATTGCAACTTTGTTGACATGATATAAGATAACTGATTTATGAGATTACAATCCCATTGATAAAATATGAAATAACTGTTTTATTAGATTGCAAACCCATTAATAAGATATGAGATAACTGTTTTATGAGATTGCAACTTTGTTGACAAGATTTGAGATAACTGTTTTATGAGATTGCAATCTTGTTTATAAAGCAGAAAGACACGGTACCCTTGTATCGCTTGCAGTACAATGAACACGGTCTAAAAACAAACAACGAATATACATAAAAAATAACAGACAAAAAGCAAGAAGACAATAGTGTAAGTATTTACGAGTTTATTCGTGTATAGATGTAGGTGTATTTCCCAGGTTTACCAGCTTCTCGGATTACCAGCTTCAATCACAAAAACGAGATTGGAAGAATTTGGTTCTTCAAAACTATTTTGGTTTTAAATGATATAAACATATTCAAATGTTAGCTTTGCTAAATGTACATATAAAGAGCAAGCGGTGAAAACACAATAATGGATGCAATGTATATTGGATCTGTTTAGTACAATTGTTTAGTGTTTCAGAGTCAGTTCTCGCCTGACTGTTATCTTGAACATTCAAAGCCGCAGTGGGTGCCGAAAATAACGACTACACTGAGAAAACAAACACATTTTCGGTAGAAAGAAATTCATGTCAAATATAGACTAATGTCAAAGAATAAGGCATGCAATATCACAACATAAAACATGCGTTGCTTAAGAAAAGTGGCGGGTGTCACAAAAGGAATCAAGTGTGCAACAACACCATAAGACATAACATAAGTACAACATTGTGATTGGAATATTTAGATTAATAATGTTCTATTGAAAGTGTGTGAATATTATGGATAACTTTTTTGAGATTAAATTTTTAATGGTATAAGATAACTGATTTATAATTTCACCCCTTGTTTGAAAATAACAGTTGTGTTAACAAACCCATAATAGGATAGAGAAACTGTTTTTTTGAGATTTAAGGGCAAATAGAGATAACAGTTTCATGAGGATTGACACTTGAAGAGGACAGGCCCGTACGGTTTCAGCTGAACAGGTTCTACAAAAACGGGAAAATTTTTACAAATAATACGACAAGAAGAAGACAATATGTAATTTTCGGTTTATTGTGTATAGATGTTGAGTCTTTTATTGTTTACCCGCTTCTCGGTTACCACTTCAACACCCAAAAGCGAGATTAAGAATTTGATTATTAAAATATTTTGGGGGTTTTAATGATATGGAACATATTCTGTTAGTTGTAAATGTCTATGAGCAAGGGTGAAAACAATAAATGCATTAAGGATCTGTTTAGGGCTCAATGACTAGGTGTTTCAGATAAGTACCCCAGAAATGAAATTGAACCCCTTCAAAGCCGTAGTGGGTGCCGAAAAAAGGTATTAAGGAGACAGTACAGAAATATGACATAGTGATATAAAAAGTCTTGCAACAATTCCCTGAGTGAAAATATCTTCTCTTCCCCTCCACAGCGCCTAGCTACATATGGAAGATGAATCAAGCCTATTAGGCACTAGTGGAAAGAAATAGACCAGACAAGCTTAGTGGTGTGTTTGGTTTAAATTTTGGTTTTAATAAAGACATATTATCCCAAACGTAATCTGAAACTTACAGACCCAAAGAAATAGAGGTAGAGTTGCGAAATGAGACTGGTAACTGTTTATTGAAGCTGAGCCAAGCACGGCCTGTTGATGAAATATGACACACATGAGCTAGTTGATTGTATTTAATTATTTGTCAGTGTTCCGTGAAGAGCAGATATTCATAAAATATACACATCGAACTGAATAAAGCAAGTATCACTCAGACGGATGCACTCAACACATTATAGTGAATCGCGAGATGAAGAAAAAACGAGTAACGTGGATAGAACTCACATTACGAACACCTCTTAACAGTATAACAAGAAAGTTCTTTCTCTTTAACTCACAGGGCTAAAGACATTGAGAGAAAGCTAAAATTACACGCACAAGAGAATTAGAAACACGGATGAATAAAGTGTGGAACACATTGGATGTGCTCAAACTGAGAGCAAAGGAAATGTGGGCTGGGTGTGAATTGGCTGAAGGCCTATGCCCCGTTCGGAGAAGAAGAAGAAGAAGAAGAAGAAGAAGATGATGATGATGATGATGATGATGATGATGATGATGATGATGAAGAAGAAGAAGAAGAAGAAGAAGAAGAAGAAGAAGAAGAAGAAGAAGAGAAGAAGAGAAGAAGAAGAAGAAGAAGAAGAAGAAGAAGAAGAAGAAGAAGAAGAAGAAGAAGAAGAAGAAGAAGAAGACGTCCTGTCCTCACACTGAAATAAAGATACAGAGGGTAGGAAGGTGAAGAGAGATAAAAGAAACCATATGAGACAGGGGTACGGGTAGAGTTGTGTGTGTGTGTGTGTGTGTGTGTGAGAGAGAGAGAGAGAGAGAGAGAGAGAGAGAGAGAGAGAGAGAGAGAGAGAGAGAGAGAGAGAGAGAGAGAGAGAGAGAGAGAGAGAGAGAGAGAGAGAGAGAGAGAGAGAGAGAGAGAGAGAGAGAGAGAGAGAGAGAGAGAGAGAGAAAAAACTAGAAAGCATTCCAGAGAAAACGAGAAATAATAAACCTAAGCCACAGTATACAATCCGCCATTATGTTAAGCAACGTCTATAACAGTTGTGACAAATCAACAACATTGATTCTACTATACAGACCGCCCGCCATTCGCTGTTCAAAGTAGATACAATAACACCCTAAACAGTTATTCATTTACATGTAAGCCTGACAACAAACATGCACAACAACTGAATATACCACACACGTTCCTGACTAGGATCACGACTACTGGCGAGGCAATAACATCTTGTGGATGCAAATAGAGCACAACATCTGATTTTCAACAAGTCAAAATAATTTCCTTTACAAACTAAAAACAATTAATTCTGTAGACGCAGCTGATCTTCTCAAATTACTTTCAGTACAATACACGAGGCTATATTAGGTACATTACAGTCAACACCATTAAAACATATTTACATGGGTATATTGGTAAGTAATGATACGTCGTATGAAATCTACACCCAAATACGATACACAATCTGCTATCTCTTGTACCATATCACATCAATATATCACACATTTGTTTTAGATCATACCAGCTTGCCTAGGTAGTATCAGCGTGTGGTTCGAAATCGGAAATATATCTTATCTTGTGTTCAATATCGTGTGTTCAACCAATCAAAATAATTGTCTCTTAAAATTTCGAATAGACAAGTTTGGAGGCCTTGCTGATGTTCAGACAATACATGCAGTACAAGAGAGAAGGTTATATTAGGTAAACTGCCGCCACATACTTTCCAAAATATATGCATGGACATAGCATCCGATGGGAGGTGCCTTGAAGAGATTAGAACAAGAATCGCTATGGCGAAGGTAGTCTTTTGCAAGATTGAAAACATGCTCACCAATAAAATAAAGTCAACTGCAACTAGAGAAAGAATGTTGAAGTACTACTACATTAAGCCTATACTTTTGTATAGATGTGAAATGTGGAGCATGAACAGACAAGCCGAATACACCTACTGGCAGTGGAAATGTGGTTTCTGAGGAAAATTCAAAGAATACCATGGACAGACATAAAACACCAATGAGCAAGTCATACAAGAAGCAAATAGAAACCGTAAATTGATTAGAGACATTAGACGTAGACAGCCACAATTTTTTGACACGTTATGAGAAGAAATAAACTACAGAACTTGATGACAACTGGCAAAATTGAGGGGAAAAGAACAAGGGGAAGGCAGAGAAGTATCTGGATGGCTTGGCTCGTACCGTGGTCGAGACAAGAACACGGAGCTGATCCAGGACTCTGGTGATTGTGTGAGAAGGCGAAACATGACTACCCATGCCTATCGGCATAATATATGAGGAATGAATGAGTAAGTTAGAACAAGATGTAGAAAGGCTGCATCCAAAGACAGTCCACAATCTACTTTCTCTTGGACTATACCATATAAAAATATCACTCATGTACCTTGAGCACAAAATTTAGTTTCTAACCAATAAAAATAATTTTCTGTTAAAATTACAGTAGATAAGTTTGGCAGACTCGGCTGATCCTCAGACAATACATCAAGTACATAGGATGAGGTTATAGGCCTACTAGGTAAATTACGGTTAAGAACATTGCAAACTATTTCCACGTGTCTACTGGTATGTTAGGACAAGTTGTATAAACCGTTCATCCAAAAATGATTCGCAATTTATCATCGCTGGTACTAAAAGCAATATAATATACTACGATTTTACCATGATCCTCTAACTGCTACTATGTCCCACAAAGCGGATTCACACATTCTCTATTGTCATTGCAATTATACAAATAAAAATAAAATGGTTTAAAATGACACATTAGATTGCATATAATTTGAGCTCTAAAATAAAACATTCACTGGAAATGATGTACTTAACATATACTACAATTTAAATGGTATTGTCTTAAATAATATCATGTTTCATCTACCCATACCATTCACTATGTCGTGTGCATTGTATTTATCCATTTAACACGTTCTTCAATCCTGTATCATTTATGTGACCCTATTGTGTTTGTTTATTTTTAGTTTTGTTTTTCTTCTTGTTTTTGCACTCCTGATCCCAGCTACTCAGTATTTCCAGCAAAAGTCAACAAGTGTGTTTTCTCCTAGCTCAAGATGTCAGCGTTGATGCATATCTCTGAAAGGGGAGCATTAAAACAGGAATTAGCAACTGTCAGTACTCCAGGATATACACTGTATTCGTTGCTATCATAATGTGCTGCCATCAACTGTACATTAATTGATATTTATTATATCTATCATTATAATATTCAAAATATCATATTTCTTGAACTCACGGTCGTCACCTGGGAAAGACAAAAGCAAATTAAGTCAGAAGGAAATTAAGTAAATGCATAAAAAACATTCTCCATCTCTTTCTCTCCACGCACGCACTCACTCACACATACACACACAGTTCTACTTCTGTGAGCTCCAATCAATAAATGTGTGTTTAGTTATAAACTGCCTTGGTAGCCTCAAAGGGTTTTCCCATTGATATTTCTGTTTCTTCAAGCGAGATATTACTTTCTGCCTAATAAACTGAGCACTTCTAATCAATCAATCATGTGCCATGCCGGAAAGTGTGGGCGGTCATGACTCGCCATTTCACTCCATCACCAGAGTCGTGGATCAGCTGTGTTCCTGTCTCGACCATGCCATGTGGCCAAGCCATCCAGGTATTTTCTTCTAGGTCTTCCCCTTGGTCTGTTTCCTTCTGTCTTGCCGGTTGTCATTAAGTACTCCAATCCATTTCTTCTCATAACATGTCCAAAAAAGTTTGATTTCTAAACACTTCTAAATATGCTTCAAAGGGTGGTTTCGCTGACCAGTCATATGGGTATTGTATGTAAACTCCAATCTGCTTTGATTTTGATGATAATACGACATATACGTATGTCTTTATGTGTATGTGGTTTGTGTATGTGGTCTCTCTCTCTCTCTCTGTATGTGTGTGTGTGTATGTGTGTTACGAGCCGCAATGGCACAGTGCCTAGCACACTTGCCCTTCCAGCCCGGTGTCATGTGATCGAATCCGCCCTTGAGACAATGATTTGTTCTTCAACTGGCCTTAGCTCCTTGATTGGCCCAGTCTAAATATGCATCAAGAAATGTTATAGACTGTAAATTCTGCCGTCGTGATTTTGACATCACCTATTGAATGCCAAACGAATCTATCAAAATATGGGGCTTACTGTCTGTATCCTCTGGGTGTGGACAATGGTCCTTCACGCGGACATGTGTACATACGTGTACGCCTCTGTGTGCGTGTGTGTGTGTGTCTGCGGGCATATGTACATATGTGTATGCTTCTGTCTGTCTGTCTGTCTGTTTGGCTGTCTCTGTGTGTGTGGGGGGTGGGGTGGGGGGGGGTTCTGTGTGCCAAATGATCTACTTCGTGGAAATATCCAACCAGACTGTGGCACATCACCTGTTTGAATCCACAGCCCGTATAGATATAAGGGATTGTCACTTGCACCAGTTATAAGGGAACAGTTCACACGGAGCAGCTGATAAACACTTTCATGTATTTATTACATGGCACTGGGCCACAGGGTCGGCGCTCAGACGCCTCTGGATAAACAGCAGCAGCAGCAGCAGCAGCAGCAATAACATTTTTCTGGTGGCAGGTGAATGAGGTTGGCCTACTTGACTGAAAGTTAAACAAGACATCACGGATATTTAGGAAGTCAAGAGATGATGAATCATTTACAAGACATTCAAATACAATCAGGAATGTATTGAAGTTAATTATATAGAGATTTGGGTTCTATAATATGGAAAAAGAGGAAACAAGTTTGAACTTGTGGTTAAAAAAATGCCAACAATACCGTAGACTCAGAAGTAAAACACAGATGGTGTATAATATCAAACAACGGACAACAGTTGCACATACACAGTATCAGAAGCTGAAATACTTTGACCTCATTGAAGGGCTTGGTGGTTTGGAATAAACAGTGATGGAATGCATGACTCTTTGAAGAAGAAGAAGAAGAAGAAGAAGAAGAAGAAGAAGAAGAAGAAGAAGAAGAAGAAGAAGAAGAAGAAGAAAAAAAAAGAGAAGAAGACGAAGAAGCAGCAGCAGCGGTCGACCAGCACGAAAACGGACACAGAATATTTCAGATATCTTGGACATGAAACTGTATGTGGCAGGGAGCTGGCAAAGGACCAAGAAGATGTTCGGTGAGCCCTGATAAGAGCAACTTTCTGCAAAGGAGCTGATATGTGATGATACTGGTATGAGAAAAAAGCATTACTGACAGCTGATTTTGTGCGTGAGTGTATGTGCGTGTGTGTGTGTGTCCTTTGGGAAACCCGGGTTCGAATCCTCTGTAAGGTGTGGAGGTTTGTTCTGTCGGGGGCAAAATGAAAACTCTAACTTGCACAGTTCGCGGCGACTGCACTAGCCAGGCTGCCTTAATCCCTCAGGCTCAAGACCCCCCTGCCATACACCAGAAGGTAAATATACTGGTAAATGACAGTTTTGTGTCTGTTTTTTTTTTTTTTTTTTATATAAATGACAGTTTTTAAAGACCAATGAGAAAATATTTTGATTTGGGGTGTGGGATCATATTTATTTCGATAGAGTGGCACAGAGAACACGCTGAGGATCACCACTGAAAGATATATTTTATGAACATAGGGAAAGGGCAAAGTGTATACCATAACAGATCAATCTTGGTAGCGTGACTTCGATTGTTACTAAAACTAATATAAACCTTTGTCATGTCAACTTTTCGACACAGTGAGTCTTTAAATAAGTACGTATTGTCTGACTAAATTGAAAACAAAACCATAGATGAAAAAAAATGAATGAGACAGTCCTTCCACAAAACACATGCAAACAGTAAGTTGTTTTTTTTAAAAGTTGCATATCCCTTACAGGACGTTGCAGTCGACACCAGCATATTTCAGCTGTTGTTGATGTCTTGGTAGCAGTTTGCCATTGCTTTCTGAGCGACGGGCTCACATACTCGTAAGTAGTCAACGCGACGCGATCCGCTGCCGAATCTCGTGCAGTTGTATTCCTCATGTGTATATACGGGATTGAGGGAAAAGTCATTAACTCCTTCGCCAGGGAGACCTGCAACAGTAAATTGAAGAGAAATTAGACACAGATAGGCAAGATATTTTGGGCACGTTAAATATATTTTGAGACTTGGTGACAACTGACTAACTTTGTGGTTACAGAACAAGGGGAAGACAAAGAGATCAATACCAGAATTACTTGGCTTCATTGCCACACAATAGGTAGAACAACACTAACCTGAGCTAATACTGCTGATCGTATCAAAAGTCCCGGGAAGGTTAACCCGGTCAACAAATGCCAGCAGAAGTCGGATGTGTCGGCCTAACGGCGCAAGAGCGCAGCTCTGCTGTAAACAGGCACAACGCAATCACATCCGAAAAAAAAAAAACTCCGGATGAACGCAGAAGAAGAAGAAGTATCAAAAGTCGAACCATAACCGTCCATACTTATAGGCATGGCACATGATGATGAATATGACACCTCTCACTAAACAAAGATATACATATTGTGGGTATATTTACAATTTATTATACACGGCTTGACCATTCTCTTACCAGTGGTTCTGTTATTTCCTTAAAGAAGACTGCCCCTGCCTGCTACAGCGAAGTTCATCTAGTGACAAGGACAAACAGGGGATATGGAGAGATCTCAGCAGGTTCCTAGCAGATGCCATATTCTGGGAGGACGAAAATAAACACTAAAAAAATGTTGTTCCATCTCTGGTTACAATAAAAATAATGTGTGTGATAACCTGAATGACTGTATTTAGGTGTCATATTCAAAGGGCCGTTAGTAGGTTAGGATGGCCGAGTGGATAAGAAAGCGTGTTCTTAAACATCAGGTCTGATGCTGAGGTAAGGGTTAAATCACTACACCGGACAGTTGGACTAGAATGGTGACCTATCGTTCTTGACTTGGGGACGTAAATTACAAGTACCTCAAGCCGGAGTGGGTTCGCCTGATGGCGAAGAACACTGTTAATACATATTTTGCATATCTGTTACAAGACATCAATGTCAACAGCATCATCTTTCAGCTGATTGTTGATTTCTTGGCAAGATTACGCTCAGTAATTTGCCATTGCTTTCTGAGCGACCGGCTCCATACTCTCAATAGTCACTGGCACGACTCGAACCGCTTCCAATTCTCGTGCGCTCACGCCAACCACGACAGTATTCGGAGTTAAGGAGAAAGCTGCTAACACTTCGGCCAGGGATACCGTTACACTGTTAATAGGGAAAGCTAATCCACACACAAAATTCAGTTCTGCACTACTAACAAGTAGTGTGTATAAGGCACACTACGCTTGAGTTCAAAGCGAGCGAACGCAAAAACAAGCGCCGTGTCACCGTCCTAGATGCCTAGGGGAATGAAACCCGGGCTCATACAGGCAACAAACTCCGTTCAGATACAATCGAACATCATTTATTTATATTATGTTACATTAAGCCGGCGAAGCTGGCTAGCAACCCTCGAATTGCGTATCACAGGAGTTTAGAATAAACCAATAATACATGATCAATACAACAACTCTATCAGCTATCTAACATATGCATAAGACCCCTAAATACACTTGGGGTATAAGCTATCAAGTCCCCCTTAAGGTAAGCCCTGTTGCTTCTTCGATGTCCAGTCCAGTGTCTGCCCTCTAACGTGTCTCGATCGGACACGGGCTGTAACTCTCCTTGAGCTTCTCGTGGAACAGGTCCTGGCACGCGGTCAGCGTGTCCACGGAGCTGTAGGCGAACTGACCTATGCTTCTCGAAGGCTCTGGATTGTTCGAGCATTCGAGTGTGTCTCCCTTGTATTGGGGTTATGCCCCTTCTCTAATTCCCTTCTATCTTTATGTTTCTACCGACTCCATGTGAGACTCTGACACGCCGTTAAACTAACCATTAGCGTTCTGACGCACTCTATCAGATCATGCTAGAGAGATCTCAAAAAGAAGATAAAGAAGGTACGTTAACTTCCTGTGGGAAAACAACAATGACAAACTCGTTTAGTATACCTCACAATTATGGCGAAGGTGTAGCGAATGCGATTCGGAATCCCGCATACCACGTTAAAAATCAGCTGCAGGCGATTTGAAAGCAGACTGCCTTGTGTTTATTTTTAACAATCGTATGAGCGTCGGTCGTTCAGAAAACAATGGCAAACTACTGAAAGTAAACTTTCCTAATAAATCACAAACAGGCCACAATACTGAGGTTGATTGCGATGTTATGTAAAGGCCATGCAACTGACTTAAAACCTAACGGCATTGTGAGGTTGGCTGGTTGGTTGCGCTTCAGTAATAAACTGTGAGTTTTAACATTTGAGCCTGAAGCATTGACACTCAGTTTACCTGAGCCCAGAAAGTGACTTGAATCTATTGGAGCGAGCCTGGTGCAGAGACTGCTCTCTCGTGACTTTACCAAAGTACCGTCTCTACTAATACGGTGCTGCAGACCACATCCTATTCCCATCCCCCACTCATCCTGTACTTATAAGACAAAGACTATTTATGATTTATGTTATAATGTTTTTGTCACTGCACTCTGGGCAAACTCATAAATTGTCGGTTTCTCCCAACAGAAGCTACATGACAGAAGTTTACTTTCAGTAGTTTGCCATTGCTTTCTGAACGACAGACACTCTACCAAGGCATGAAAACCAACGCAAGGCGGTCTGCTTCCAAATGGTCCGCAGCTGTGTTTGGAACTCAGTATAAGGGACAGCGTATTTGCTTACGTAACCCCTTCGCCACATGGCCGTCTAATGTCAGAATAAACAAGTATTATAAATAATGACTTTCATAATCAAATTAAACATGTTTAAGAAAGTCTTGCTAATAAGGCATAGCTTTTGTTATTATGATAAACACGTCTAGGAAACTAACTATATACATGTCTTTCGTAATCAGGTTAAACAATTATATAGACTTATGACATAGCTTTTGCAAACAGGATACATAAATATTATTTTCATTAAACTATACACATAACTTCATAATCAGGAACTTCTGACTACTAACGTTGCTCTCATAATCAGGATAAGCAAGTAAACAAACTTCTAAATACATATGACCTTCGTAATCAGGATAAACAAGAACAGAAACGTTTGATGATGCATACCGTTTTCGTAATCAGTGTATGAACTTGTTCGTAATCACGACAAACAAATATAGCAACATCGGACTTTATACATAGCCTTTGCAATGAAGATAAGCACGTATGGAAACTGTCAACAATACAGATAGCACGTATGGAAACTGTCAACAATACAGATAGCACGTATGGAAACTGTCAACAATACAGATAGCCTTCGTCAACAGAATAGATGAGCATAGAATCGCTTGCTTATACACATACATTTCCTAATCAAATTAAACAGGTATTAAAACTTCTGATTATAATCAGCTTTTATAACCACGATAAAGACATATACAAAGACCTGACTATATATATATATATATATATATATATATAATATATATATACTTTAAAATCGTGTTAAACATGTATTGGAATGTCCGACTATACAGCATTACCTTTCTACTAGCGCTCCTGTAGCCAATGATACCAATGACTGGTTGAGAGTTTGAGCTATGACCAGTCAGCAGATTGGAATGCCGGCGCGCATTCAGCGACAGTGTTGAGGTTTGGAAAGTGTACACGTGACAATATGTAAAACCAGACTGACATGATAACGTCTTACAAATGCGAGGACATATCTTTGTGAGACTGGTCTCAGAATGTGTGAATGTCACATGCATCGTTTCTGGCATCTGCAGCAGACGAGATGGTAATCCGCGTGTTGGTACACTCAAGTTTTCTTTCTTTTCAATAACCTTAACGTATTCAACACACTTGGGTGATACAGGTGAGCAGGTGCGAGCAATTTGTTTCTTGTAAGCGGAGCTTGGTAAAGAGAGTGATAGTTCAACACGTTCTATGAGTTCTTCGCTAGATTGTTCAGGTGCTTTCTTTGCAGTCTCAGTGCTGGTTCTTCTAAGAACACCATTAAGTTGTGTAATGCCACTCTTCTGGCTTAGTGTGAATTGATTCTGATTTTCTAGTTCAACTCCAATTTCAGGCTCTATGATCATGGCTTCACCCCAGTCATGAAACGAGGAGACCTGTCCAAAAGAGATGCTGCTGGGAGTTCTTAAAACTGTATCACAATCTATATCTGTAAACAATTGCACATGTTGCTCAAAACAACGAACAAGACATTTATTATCTTTGTCCATTTCCAAGCCTTTAAAGTTGTAGCAGTTAGCATTAGTGTTGTAGTTGATGCCCTGCAAGTGCTGATGTTTCAGGCTGTTTACAAACTGGAGGAAAGAGTTATTTTCGTTGTTGAGGAAAGAATTATTTTTGTTGTTGAAGCCGCCAGTGGTGCCAGTCTTTGGATTGCTCAAGGCCATGCATTCAGCCGGCATGTCATCTAAAGCGAACTTATGGCTGTGATGGGGATCGTGAAATGACCGCACTTCCATGGGTTTTGCCTCGTTCGTGTGGGGCATTTCGACCAGAGCACGCTGATTATCCTGTGTTGCATTATCTGTTACATCCCCTTTCGCTGCCATCGCAGGGCTGTTTAAACTTTGCTGGTAAGGCGATATCGTATTTTTCACATGGTAAGCACCACCGTTATCATATCTCTTATTGACTTCCCCTGGTTTCGCAGAGGCACTGCATTTCCCCTGCCTGCAGTCATCAATAGCTTTATCCGTATACCCAGCAAGCATATACTCATCAACGTATTTTAATGGCTGCTCAACCACGTGAGCACCTTCAGAGGAGGGTTTTTCCTTTGGCTGCAGAAAAGTCTTGCTGGAAGCACTAGATGGAAACGCTTTATTCTCATTGTGGGCGGATGGTCCCTCAACTGCCATTCCGCTCTCCAGGTAAGAGTTCACGCAACTGCACGGGCATGAACTGCCTCTCTGGGATCTATAGCTGTCACCACTTTTGAAATTCTGCGATGGCTGCTTGTCCGAGGTATTATTAGACAGCTCCACGTTGAGTTCAAACACTGGACCCGTCTGCTGCTGGGACAGTTTGAGTTTTTGCTTACATTCTCTGATTTTTTCTTGTATCATCAGCTCTTTGTCCATTTGCCTGGCCTTCTGCAAAAACCTGTCTCTGTCAAGTTTTGATGGTGATTCCTAGCGAAAAGAGATTGTGTTATAACACATTAATACAGATGTTTCTAGTGAGTAATCGTGACAATAGAGGCTATTAAACATACTTGTTACACACAAATTATTAGAATACGACAAGACAGGGAAAGAAGAATACTGACAGTTCACCAGATCTTAAGATCGAAGAAGATTGGCTCATAAACAGAATCATATCTCGAAAACTGAAATAATGGGACCATATTACACGTCGCAGTGATTATGAAGAACAGTTGAAAGGCGTGGTTTCCGCACCATTAGGTAGGGGTTCATCAATCTGATGATGGGTACAAGATATGGAAAACACGTTGGGCATAAGAATGTATGAAACAGGGAAACTGGCGACGCATCGAGTATCCAGGTTGTCTACGTCTAATTGTTCCAATCAATTCAGCGTTTACACGTGTTTGTTGATTTATTTTTCTGTCTACGCATATTATTTGGAGATATGATTCTGTTTCAAAGACGCCCGACATAGGTTCTCTTCAGTGCTTTTAAACTATGTGTCTCATTACAGATGACTATTTATATGTAATGTCATTATTATTAATCCTAAAGACAGAGATGAAGTTCTGTCTTTGAATATACCACTCCTTCATAAATCTAACATTGTGACCCGCCCATAAACCTATTTTTAGAAAATTAATGAGTCGGTTTTCCCTAGTCTTCCACATGTATAAAACAGCAATAAAGAAGCATCAACCTATGCCTTATAAGTAAAAATCAGTAATAAATGCTACCTTGTAATGATCTTGCCTCCTCAACCTTGAGCACATCATTCAGCTGCCAGCTGTGGTAGCCTTTACCTTGTTTGAACTGATTAAACTTGGCTTCCACTGATGTTCTGTTATACCCTGCACTGACTGGGGTGTTCGCATCTCTGCCGTTTGAAAGTGTGTGCAGGAGTTTTGCTTTATTCTCCAACAGCTTGCTCAGCTTAGCGCGGAATTTTGTCTACACAGGAATAAACAAATCAAATATAGCAAACTAACTACTATTTTTTAAGAGTCAGTAACAGCATGAAACGTATTAATTTAATACTTAATTATGAAAGATTCCTTATAAAGTTAATATTTGTAAATAAATTACCCGTTTTCAGACTTTAGGCCATGTTACATAGAACCAGTTCTAACATATAGATGCGAATCCTGGACAATTAGTAAATAACCAAAAAATACCTGGAAGAATCCCTTGGAAAAATCCCTGGAGATGTAGTTTTTTATACGGATGATGAACATTTCTTGGACAGACAAAATGAGCAATACGAACATTTTGAAGAAGGATAAGTCGCAAAGACAACGTATCACAAGGATCAGAATGAGGCAGTATTTATTCTTTGGCTTCATATACAGAACAAGAACGGGAACATGATATGACAACAGAAAAGATTTGTGAAAATAGAGATAGAGAAAGACAGTGAGAGAAAATTCCTGACAATCTTGCGTCATGACACGGAAGGAAGTTAACACACAAACTGATATTTTGCCACTGTAGACAGCAAGATGTAGAGTAGCTTGATCTCCCACGCCAGTAGGCAATGCGCTTAATGATAGTTGGCAAGAAAATGTATGAGACAGAATTAACGTAGGAATTAGGGCCCTGCCGGTTGTGATTAGAGCAACATTCTGCGAAGAGCATACCACGTGATCAGTAGTACAAGATCAGCTTTCTGGCCCAATGACTTATACGTAGTGGTCAAATGAATAGTGATATGTGATAGGATATCACAGGAAGACGTCTGTGCGTTACCGGGTCATAGAAAGCAAGCAAAGAGTAGTAGCACTGTAACATACGAAGCATGACGTAAGAGACCACTCACAAGGGTTGCCGTGGGACTGGCTACATCAACGCTTAGAAAATGTAGCCAAAATCCAACCAGTCATGAACAGGTCTACAAAGGGTTCGACGTGAGTTGGTATACGGCAAATTCTCCATCGGGAGATGACAGACAGAAGCAGATTATTACAGAAAGAAAGCAGGGGAGGAGAGCTTAGAAATACAAAATGTTGATGAACATCAATATTTGTAAATACAGAGAACGTGTAACCAATTCCGGAAGACAGTAACTAAAAAAAATGCCGAATTCTGCTCTTAGAATCAGTTTCTTGCTCGGTTGTCACGTCAATGAATTCTCTCTGCCTGCCTGCCTGCCTGTCTGTTCATCCCTCTCTCACACAAATATGTACAGCACAGCAAACAATTATTTTCAGATTTCGTTAAATTCCATACAATTTGTTTGCACAAAGTCGTGAAAAATAAAACAAACAGGTTGGCATAAAAAATAATATACATTGCTTAAACCAGAGGGGTTGGGCATATCTGAATATAGGAAGAAGTGGGGAAGGAAGGAAATTAATGAGAAATGCATCAACCATAATTAACTGATTCAGTGCAAAACAAACAGTTGGGTTTGGACCAGCATGATACCCAATCAAATAAACAAGCAGTATAATGTAAATTTCCGTTCACTGATCATTAACTTTGCTGAAGATACCACGAAACAAAACAAAAAACACAACGACCCTAGTATGGTAATATATCGTCCTTTATCCAAATGGGAGGCCACATATGGCGATATATTATCCTTCGGTACTGAATCAGTTAAAAAAGGTAGTGTTTGAAGTCTCGAAGTTGCAAAGAAGATCATGTGACCTCCACGACATTCTGCCATACGGCCATGATTACCTGGCGCTTCAGCAAACGCTGCTCCACCTGCTGCTCTCGGGCAATCTGTGCGTCATCAACCTGATTACGTGTCAGCTGCAGGATGAGAGAATGCTGTTCTGCTACCTGCTCATCCACCACCTGCAGCTTCATTCTAGGAAATGTATGTACCCAGTTACAACTCTATGTAACCTTGCAATAAATGATAATGTTGTAATGTATATACCCAGTTACAACTCTATGTAACCTTGCAATAAATATTAATGTTGTAATGTATGCACCCAGTTCATTGGCACCTTGGCACCTTGCCGTCTTGACAGACGATAGTTTGTAAGGGATGGAGTTATTGCCTCTCCATAGCACAAAGCCTGGGCTAAAATATAGAGATCATGTGTTGCCCATGCAGCATGATCCCTCTCTCGGCCTGCCTAGTTCACTCCAGAGGAAAGGTAACACCCCTACATCTGGAACAAGACAAGCTGCAGAAGCTTCCGGATCAGCAAAGCAATGCTCTAATTGTCCGCCTGTCGGAGCTTCGATCCTAGACCAGCCGCCAACCAAGGCTTAGGGCCTGGTCTGCCCTACCATGACACTTTGTCTTTAGGTTGCATTTCCTCGCACCAGGGTAAGGCTTGTACCCTCTCAATTGCGCTCTTCCGCCCGAAGCCGTTGGCACAATGTGGGGTGTCGGGTTTGGTAAGCGCCCCCCAACGTTCGGCGCTAACAGGAAGCAGGTAGTACCGTCTACTGTTATACGGTAGCTCAGTCATATCTGACTAAGACCTGACACTGGGCACGCACCCAGGTACAACTCCATGTAACCTTGCAATAAATAGTAATGTGGTAATGTCTATACCCAGTTACAACTGTATGTCACCTTGCAATTATTAGTAATGTGGTAATGCATCTTCATGGTGGACAATAGCAACAGTAAATAACTTTCAGAAATATAGTCGTTTGCTCTTAGTTGACCAACATAATAGATTTCCTTAAATATGTGAAAGTGTACTATTAGAGTATTAGAGAGTCACACTGTTTTTGGCCCGTTCTGAGAAGAAATAAACTAGAAAACTTTGTGACAACTGGCAAGACTGAGGGGAGAAGAACAAGGGGAAAGACGGAGAAGTAGATATCTTGATGGCTTGGACACATAGCATAGTCAAGACAAAAACACAGAGCTGATCTACGACTCTAGTGATCGTGTGAGATGGCGAAACATAACTGCCAACGCTTATCTGCAAGGAACCTGATGTTGAGGTTGGTGCATCTGTGTGCGCGCACGCACACGCACGCACGCACACACGCACGCACACACACACACACACACACACAAAGGTTCTATGGGGGACAATCAGCATGTTTGCCTCAATATATGCCAAGAGAGACAAGTCACCCACAGATTTATTAGAAGTACACAGCAGCTAATACTGGTAATTATTTTTTGTCTTCCTTCTGCTTTACTTTATTATATTTTTCATAATAAGATTATTATAGAGTCTGTGTGTGGACTGCACAGAAGAGGTGTTTCTGGATTTCGCTATTCCACTAATCCATCATTATTTCGGGGTTTGCTTCTTGCTCTGTTTCCGCTGCATCAAATTGTCAATGCTCTGTGAGATATACTGTTTTGGCGGCAGTCCTGTTTTCATGATTCAATCATCTGAACTGACAGATTTCAGACAGTTTACTGTAAACATTTCAAAAGTATTTTTATGGTAAGAAAATATATAATGAAATGTGGACACGATTTCGTCTTACGGTGTAGACATTTTCACAGATTCAATAACAAAAAGTATGTCTAATGTATACAACATATCTTTAAAATGATAGCTAATCTGACGTATGTGCACAAAATATATTTTAACCGCTGTATAATATGGAACAGCCGACGCTCTGAAGAAGGAGTTACGAAAGCAGTTCGTAATCCCGCATTCGAAACATTGCTGTAGGCAATTTGGAAGCAGACAGAGTCTCGCACTGATTTTCATCCAGTGGAATGAGTGCCGAGGATGAAATGGTGGAATAGGACACATGGAAGACTTAGTAATGCCAGTATGGAAAGAAGAAGAAGAAGCAGAAGAAGAAGAAGAGAAGAAGAAGAAGAAGAAGAAGAAGAAGAAGAAGAAGAAGAAGAAGAAGAAGAAGAAGAAGAAGAAGAAGAAGAAGAATTTAACTAACATGTTCTTACCTAAGGTTAGTCTCCGCAGACAGGAGCTCCTGCATTAAGATGTCCTGACTCATCTGAGCCAAGTGCTCTTGTTTGATTGCCTGTTCCTGCTCGATCAATGTCAGCTTCTGATTGTGCTTCTTATAATCCTTCATGTTCTGCCTCTCGTACTGAAACTTGCCCTTTTCACTTCCATGAGTTTCCAAATTTTGGTCGTTTTCATTGCCTTTCCTTTCTGCGGCTTTCTTTTCTGCATCAGCTGTTGAATACTTATATTTAGTTTTCAAATGGACAATTATTGAGCAAAACTATACAGTGAATTATTCAAGTAGCAACTTATGAACGTTGTTTTCTTCTTATATATATTCTAATTCCAATTCTCAAAAAAAAAAATATAAAATTCGGTCTCGTCTAACCTGCTTCCTCAGTGGTGGTTATTGTTGAGAGCCGTGGTTGTGTGGACTGTTAGTCCTAATTCCTACTGGTTATATTGGTTCCGCTCTGTTCATCGGATAATTTTATTTTGTGCTATCTGGTTGTTTTCTTTGTCTTGTGTTGGTCCTGATAAATCTTATATATATATATATATATATATATATATATATATATATATATATATATATATATATATATATATATATATATATATATATGACTGGCACCTTGCCGTCTTGACAGACGATAGTTTGTAAAATAGGGTTACCTCTACATAACACAAAGCCTGGGCTAAATTTAGAGACCACGTGTTGGCCATGCAGCATGATCCCTCTCTCGGCCTGTCTAGTTTATTCCAGAGGTAAGGTGACACCAATACGTCTGGAACAAGACAAGCCGCAGAAGCTGCCGGATCAGCAAAGCAATGCTCTAACTATCCGCCTGTCAGAGCTTTGATCCCAGACCAGTTACCAACCAAGGCTTAGGACCTGGTCTGCCCTGCAATGACATTTAGTTTTTAGGTTGCATTTTCTCACACCACGATAAGGCTTGTACCCTCCCAATTGCGTTCTTCCGCCAGAAGCCGTTGGCACAATGTGGGGTGTCAGGTTTGGTAAACGCCGCCCAACATTTGGCGCTAGTACCGTGTACTGTCATACGGTAGCTCAGTCATATCTGACTAAGACCTGACTTATATATATATATATATATATATATATATATATATATATATATATATATTGGAGTTCATCGCTTTGAACAATACCTCAATACTTTGTTCAATACTTTGAACGTATTCCGTAATATTCTACTAATTCTAGTGCTCTAAACTGATTTTGGCGAGGTGATTAGCATTTGCTAACCAACTCCGACGTCTAAGGTACTTAAATTTACGTCCCAAAGTCAAGGACGAGAAGTCAATATTTACAGAGTGTCTATTGTTTAAAAACATAGAATACATCTTGAACAACATTGTTGATACTTTTTCTCTGATACATTTAATAGTGTCCATATTGTCAATGGGGGACGGCGTGAGTTGTGGCTAGCAGACTCGTCTCTGAACCCGAAGATCACGTATTCGAATGCACATCTAAACGATTTTCTAAAACTTGACCTGATCTCTAAGGTCGATGCAGCGTTAATTGGGTACCACAAAATGTCCAGGAAGTAATAGTGGCCAGTGTGGTATTGACGCCATAACCAAATGAGTACAGATTGATCAATAGAAATATAGTGCTAGTGCAATATGCCAAATACACCCAAAGCGTGTCACATGGATACTTTACTTAGGATGCTATCTATTCCCAGAAATGTAACTTTCAAAGATTATCAGTTTACCACACATCAGAATGTTAACTGTTACATAATGTCGATGCGTCTTGTACACCAGATTGTTAACTGTTATCAAATGCCGACGTGTCTTGTACATCAGAATAGTAACTGTCGCATAATGTCAATATTCTGTACATTAGAATGTTACTTGTTACAGCATATCGACAGAATGTCAGTAATCCTTACATTGGAATATTATTTGCTACAGAATGTTAACAGACTGTTAACTGTTACAGAATGGCGATACAATTTTGAATGTTAACTGTTACAGAGTGTCGGTGTGTTTTGTACATTAAAATGTTAATTGTTACAGTGCTGATGTATTTTAGAATGTTAACTATTTCACAGATGTATACTAGAATGTGAACTGTTACACAGTGTCGATGTGTCGTGTACATTAGAATGTTAATGCCCCAGAATCCATTGTTGTGTAAATACACTTGAATATCACAGAATGCCAATGTTTTCCTCACATTAAAATGTAACTGTTGCTGAGTGTAGTTATTGTCTATATTAGAGTATGCCGAGGAAATAATTTTCCTGTGCCACACAAATTCAACACTTATTTCTCAATGTTTAAAGGTCGCTTAAAGGCGAGGGCGGCGAATTTATTACACCGGTGTTATCCCATATGACTCTGTCTCTTTCTGCAGGACGGCCGGCCGAAAGCGTCACACAAAGCACGAGTTCCGCAGCTCCAACCACAACCGTAAGGAATCTCCTAGAAAGCTGCACTCGCGATCCCAAAGATGGAGTCCAGAATCGATTCCACAACCTCCGGGACGCAAGGCACGTGGCTTAACCACTTCGCCACGGAGTTCCCAAGAGGTGTAAGAAGAAGGTTCTCATGGATCAATATACTTACTCATGCTCCTCATGCCTACAACACGATCCTCACTGGAAAGCACACCCTCTTGAGCTCCGTGAATGTGCAGCACTGAAGAACAACCAGCAGCGGCTCTGCAACAAGAAACACATATGCAATATACTAACATCTGAGGCTGTCTCACAAATGCATCATTACGACAGGTAACAATGGAAAACGGTTTTCGTGACAATGGAAATTGATTTGCTTCTTTTCACACATGCCTTACCTTCTCACAAAGTTTACGACCTTGGATGCTGCCCACCCAATTTAGCTTACAGTAAATAACACAACGAAACCAAGTAAAATATTCTTTACACGCAGTAAGGTGCATTAAGCAGATGGTGCTAGACCTATATTTTTATAGACCAATCGGTACTCGATGGTGGTATGTCTGAATGGTGTCGGCCGCCTTTACTTCCCAAAACATTTCCCGGTAGCCATGTTAAGCTGGGTCGACCTGCGAGCTCATGACAATTTCAATAAACGCCCCTAAGGGGATTCGAACGTATGTCCGCCTGGCAGAGAGGGAAGCGTCTAGCCACTATGCTACTGTGGACCCCTAGTTTTCCTTTGACAGACATTAAAGTCAACAATGTGAGAACAAGCATCTTTCCTATGACAAAATGCCGATATGAATACTTGATCATATCACAACCACTAAAAGTAAAGAGAGAGAGAACCATTCTGAGAATTAAATTCTGAAATTATCGCGGGTAAAGAAGAAAAAAGAGTGATATTCTACAGGATCTGAAGATAGAAGAAAAGTGGCTCATGAACAGAAGCATGATGTCTCAAAAACTGAAATATTAAGATCAAACTGAACCTCACAGTGCCTATGAAAAGGCATTAGCGTAAGGCGAGGTTGCTATAAATAGCGGCAGGGGTCGATCAACACTGCGGTGGACAAAGGGCACTACAGACACTGAACACGAATTGGGAGAACTAGTGAGATAGGAAGTCCTTCACGCGGGCCGAGATGAGAGCCACATCTGCAAAGAACTTGCTTCTGCCCGAAAAAGACATGTCCATACTTGCCCTTTTCTTGCCAGCATTTCTGTCTACGCTTGGGTTTGCTGTCTGTTTCTGAATCCTGTCTGTCGAGAGCACAGTTGTGGAATTGCTATTCTTTCATCTTTTTTTACTGTTCCACTAAGCACATTATTGAATACACTAACAGATATAGGCATATGACCATACTATTGTGGTTTGATTATTGCTACGGCTGAAAGATCTTCGTTTGGCGCCACATACTTCTGATGATACCCTGCACTCTCACATAATGTCTTCTATTTGCTAACTAAACCAATATAACTATGTCCTGCACTCTCTCACATAATGTTTCCTTTTTGCTAACTAAACTAACATACATATATTCTGTACTCTCAAATAATGCCTTCTATTTGTTAACTGAACCAGCATCACTGTAACATGTAATCTATACTATAATGTATCCTATTGGCTAACTAAACCAATATATAACTATATTCTGTATTCTCTCTCACACATAATGTTTCCTATTTGCTAACTAAACCAATATAACTATATTATGTACACTCTCTCTCACATAATGTTTCCTATTTGCTAACTAAACCATTGTAATAAATTCTGGACAAACACACTAGTGCTCCGTAGAACTCAGCAAATATCTAAACATAGAAGTAAAAAGCAAAAGATTCTTGTTCATGTCATCTGGCGTATTTGGTATATGGTGCTTGTCCCACATTTTTTAAAGACTAGGCGGCACTCGAAATGCCTTTCTGGTAATTGACACATGCCTGGGTTCACTATCAGTAAGGTCAGTGTCCTGGATAGCAATGGTACACATAAACAAGTTCACGAGGTAAAATAGCGCCGGGTAGTAAGTCCCCCTGAGGGGGCAAATAAAAAGACCGTGATTTAAGGGGTAGTTGAGGAGAAGTCAGCTGGCTAGTGAAATTGGGGGGCAGACAGTTTGAGCTGTGGGGTAGTGTGTGTGGAGCCTAGGGAGGGCTGCAAGAAGGGTTAAAAAGACAGTGACAAACATTGTAGGGGACAGTTGAAGTTGAAACCGAGAGAGGGTCGGATCGTTTTGGACAGTTGAGTGTTGGGAACCGACAGGAGAGGTCGGCAGTCCGGGAAATTGAAGGATAGCGGATTAAGGATAGAACTC
This sequence comes from Cepaea nemoralis, assembly GCA_014155875.1. NCBI lineage: Eukaryota > Metazoa > Mollusca > Gastropoda > Stylommatophora > Helicidae > Cepaea > Cepaea nemoralis. The sequence goes on along the minus strand of JACEFZ010027430.1, from coordinate 113,109 downwards.
CGAGCTGTGGTTTTCAGTGATAGGAATTCTGAGACTAAGGATTAAGACTGAGCCCGGTTATCAGCAGACATAGGGAAATGAAGCCTAGCCCTTGAGAGGGTCGGATAGTTAACGGTGGCTTAGATCCAGTGTGGAGTGGATCGAGTAAATTCGGGCCGGGAAGAGCGGCTAGTAGTACAACTGACATGGTGGAGGAGATTAAGTAGGCCTTGAGAAGGCAGCGTTATGTGAGTTATAAGTTGTGAGGAAGATATATTCTGAGAGAATTAGTGTTCCTGGATTTACGTGTTGTGTGTCTGTGTTCATTCACAATTAAAGGATATTATGTGCGCAAACTTACTCTTGTTCACTGACTCGCGGATGTGTGTTGCATTGGTGACTTGTGGTGTGAAAGAGAGGTGGCAAGCTCAGCTTCTACTCTGCAGTGAGATAGTATAAGCATTAGAACCTAGACAACGACAAATCTCATTCTGGTGCAAAAGAGTTTGTGTCAGTAATGTTGAGGAAACATGCTTCATCGGTGGCTAAAAGGCAGAAGTAAAAGAAGAATCCATACCGTATCTAGGCAAAACACTTACCGCTGCTGGCTAAACAGAAGAGATGAGTCTGTCTGGGTTGCATCAGACATATTATGGTCACCACTATCCCGGTGAGGGTTGTTGGGTTGCAGCTGATGGCTAACCTCAGAGGAATGGTCTACCACAACCTGTCTGGACTGGAGCTGCATCTGCTGAGCTGTTGGAATCTGCAAATTTGGTGTCAGCGAGTGCAGGTACTGGCGCTTCAGGAGCCGTAGACACTCACGAAAACGGCTCTGGTCATATATGCCTGGAGGTGAACATGATATGAGAATAAACAACATTGGGACTACGGTTAAGGGGAATACAAGAACATTAGGCCGATAATCAGTTTAGTAAACAGCTATGTGTAGCCTTTTCTTATGTATCGAAGCTAATGCTGGATACTTAGCAATACAATATTGAAGAAATTGGATGGGATGGAGATATGGATTGTGCGAAGAATATTGAGAATATCGTGGACAGAGAAGAAAATATACAATGCGGTACTGAGATATACCCCATAAAAATCAAATGGAAAATACAAATAAAATGTAAAGGGGACATAAAGAAGAGGAAAAACGGAGACATTGGTTTTAGGCCTGAAAATATTAAGAAAGGAAGGCAGAGAAAGAAAAAGAAAGATGTATTCTGAAAGCTTAGACAGCTGGGCAAAAATCAATAATATAAGCGACAGTAACCTCATCCAAATGTAAGATAATAGAGCTGATTGGGGAGTCATGGTCGATGTAGCCAACTCAATAAGAGGTACTTGAAGAAGGCGATGAAGATGCTAATAATAATCAGAGTACTATGATAGACGCTTACAAGGAATCATGAAAAATACAAGATATGATGTAGTCCAACACGGCCAAATGAATAAAAGAGCTCGCTCTAACACTTCCGGTGTGCTGATGCCGAGGTAGCGGGTTCAACCCCTACATTATCAGTATACTAAAATGTTGACATCTCGTCCTTGACTTGGGGACTTAAATTACAAGTACTTCTGAAGTCGGAGTGTTATGGCCTGATCGCGAGGGACACTGATAGCAGGGAAAGCTAATCCACACGTAAAAATCAGTCCTGTGCACCAGGCATAGTAGCACGTGTATGGACAACGTTTGAGTTCAATGCGAGTAAAAAAAAAACACACACACACACAAACAACATATGTTCAGAGTAGAATGAGCACATGGGTTCCCAAATGAGCAGACTCAAAGTATAATCTGTAAAGACATGGACTCAGACGTGGTTAAGATGCATGTTACTGACATTCGCACATATTAATTTTCTTCTTCAAGTGACGTCCTTAATTACTAAAATGAATATATCAATCTCGGCACTCCTACAACCCATAGATAGAAGAACAGAAGTGTCTATCAGGTATACTCATGTGGGTTTTCTTCTGACAGACACATCCACCTACCTGCATCTACAGGGTCGGTAATGGCTCCTTGCAAAAAGCCGTCCATGATCTTGGCACAGGTTGTCCTATCATCTTCTGTTAGGACACTGATAATGTCATCGTCTGTGATCGTTGAATCACTCCTTCCCTGCAGGACAACAGCATTTATAAAAGTAACACTCATCCCACGGGGGTTGGGGGAGTGGAGGACTTGGCAGTTACAATGTCCGTCTGTGACTCGTGTAAGCTCAGTTCCGATCATTGTCTGGACTGTAGTTTTAACAAATAAGAAAATACCGCTACACCTTTTGATCCAGGGGTAATGGATTTTTTTCCAAAGACATTCCACAAATCTGAACAAAAGAGTGCTTCTCGATGAGAAAGATGTTTTGCCAGTCTCAACTAGATTAACTCAGTTGATGGTTATCGCCATAACTGTTAATATGACGTATCTGAAAGTCCATGCAGTATTAACTAAATTGCTTCGGTATTGATGATTTTAAGCAATGTGCTTATTATGATATGATTGTCAGCCTTCTACACTCACAATGTTAACAGGTAATAGCAACAGAGAGCATTGTTTTTTTTTCCCCCCAGCACACTGGAACCTGTTCAGGTAACTATTGGAATATTCCAAAGCAGACACCTTCATTGGAGTATGAATTCTAAGGCTTTCACTATTCTCACAATGGCATATGTGTTTTTGTGACCAGATAACAACCTCACTACATTTTCAACATAGGCAACTGCCACACAATTCTGAAAATTATCCAGTACACATTTTCTGTGAGACTGGAAAGACCCCAGAGCTGTACTGGTTGGACAGTTAACCCCGCCACTACTGAGGTTTGAATTCGGACCACCGCTGTGCTACAGCGACTGCTTGATATTGTTAAGGATAACATTACGTGAACCTGATTTGGCTTCAGAATTTCCCTGGAAGGAAGTGTGAAGAGGAAGGTAGCTGATTTCCCTGCGTAATAATTCTGTGAACTGGTAATTTTCACTGATTGGGGGAAGGATTATAAATATCCTAGAGGTGTTGCACTCGTCTCTATTTTGCAGGTTTAAGACTAGTCGAGGACTTTAAAAAAGAAAGAACGCAACTATATTTGCTCTTAATATCTCGATAGTGGATAGAGTGTCTAGTTCACTCGTATAAGGGTGAAAGATAAAAGATTGTATGTGCATGTTTCACACTGTAACCCACAGCAGTTGGTTATCATCAATGGAAGACCATAAAGGCAACATTTCGCCATAGGATAATCTACAAACCACAGAATAACTACAGCATGAATTGAGGTGGACGCCATTAGGTTTTGCATTGCCTCAGTAGTGGTGGTGCTCCAACAATCTTTTTAATTATAGGAAAAGAGAGGAAACAAGTCAGCATATTCGGAATTTTCATAATGAAACAATCTGTGAGGTAAAATAAAAGAAGTATATATGGAATATCCATCATTTCACACTCTCAGGAAGTAAGTACGTATATTTTGAATTCCTATTATTTCACCCCGTATGACGATTTGAGTTTATATATATATATATATATATATATATATATATATATATATATATATATATATATATATAATATATATATATATGCAGCAGAAGATCTGCAACAGCTCACAGGTCGTTTTTAGCCGCCTGCAGAAATTCTGGGCTCACCATCAGCCAAAATATAACACATGTGATGTAACAAGATGCTGGTGTGTCTCCAACAATCAAAATTTCTAATTATGAATTAAAGGTTGTCCATGAGTTTGTGTATTTCATGTCGATAATAGATAATCTTTCCCTAGAGACAGAAATCGACAAACGCATTGGAAAGGCATCCACAACACTTTCCAGGCTAACAAACAGAGTTTAGGAGAATAACAGACTAACAGAGCGTAAGAAAGGTCAAGTATATAAAGCTTGTGCTGTTAGCACACTAATCTATGGGTATGAATCCTGGAGCTTGTACTCACGACAGGAAAGACAGTTGAATTCCTTCCACATGAGATATCTGAGACGTATCCTGCCCTTCCACTTTTCACATTGAACAGTGAGAAGCATTTTGTGTGGCACAGGAACGGAGCATAATGGGGATGACCTGTTGCCTTGAAATTGGAACCTCGACTAACTAACTAACTAACGTATCCTGGGCATATCGTGGAAAGACCATATAACACACAAACATGTGCTTGAAAGAGCGGATATACCACAGTGCACTCCCTCCTCAAGTAGATACGCCTTCGGTTGCTGGGCCACGTATCTCGAATGGAGGATGGACATATTCAAAAAGATCTTTTATACGGAGAACTAACCACAGGGAAGAATTCAACTGGAAGACCCCAAATTCGATATAAGAATGTTTGTAAACAAGATATGAAAGCCCTTGGCATAGATACAGATACGAGGGAAAGGGTTGCAACAGACAGATGCTCCTAGAGCATTGATGCACGAAACGGACTGGCGCTCTTTGAGCGCAATCTGATCCAACAAACTGAGGATAAGAGGAACAGGTATAAAACGCAGTCACTTACTGCGGGACCTGCCTCGTCTTACAGATGCGGAAACTGTGACAGAGATTGTCACTCTCGCAATGGTTTATACAGTCACCAACGGTACTGTCAGGCGACTCCCCAGCGGCACATCTCTATAGTCCTACAGGGCTGAAAGAGGCCTACTACTATAATGCCCATCAATTCACAATCTGTGAGAAAACAAGTGTATTCATTATGTGAGCAATTGTTGCTGCTTGTTTTATTACTTGTTGCCTAGCTCTTTCAGCTTCCCACATACATCGTTATCTGTCTTCCTCTGCTTCTTTTTGCGAAGCGTTTCCCATACAATTATAATTTGTTTTTCTAATTCATCTATTATGTCAAAAATACAAAAAACAAAAGAATATAAGTTTCATGTGTGTTTTCCTTAAGGTTTTGGTAAGTGATATTGAAATAATTGCAGATCTCACTTCCCCAGACTTTTCTTCTCTGTCCATGATATTCTTAACATCTTTCTTTAAAAGATGCACACATTCGCTGCCTCTAATATCTTAACCATGTCCATTATCCATAGTTCACGCATATAAAAGAACAGACCAAACACAACGTTTCCTATATTACAGGGAAATACAGCATCTATCTTATGTTACACGTAAAACAAGTATAAAATATTACATCTATCCTATGCAACACGGAAAACAAGTATCAAAGACTACAGCAAACCTTTGATCTTAAGATAGACAACTCATGCTCCAAATTGGCAACTTTGTGTTTGAGTCGCTTGATCACAGTTTTATCATCCACTTCTTCGTTTCTCCTGTGTGTATAGAGCAAACAATGCAACCTTAACACTGTCTGTACTCTCTGGGTATTTAAAATACACACAATTAAATGCAACTCACTTGATACAGAAAATTACTAACTTCTCATTTTCATCATTTATTATTTTTCACGTCTCTACCTTGCAGTTAATTCATATATGTGCGCTGTGGTGGCAAATAGGCTTGCGCATCTGTTTACCAAGATTATGGTCTGGGTTCCAATTCCAAGTGCTGGTCTTAGAAAAAGACAACATCACTACTCTCAGACGCAATAAAGGTATTAAAAGGCGCCAGTTTCAAATTGTTATGCAATACATGGAAACAATGTATGTCGTTTTCAAGAGGAGAAAGAAGAAGAAGTAGAAGAAGAAGAAGAAGAAGAAGAAGAAGAAGAAGAAGAAGAAGAAGAAGAAGAAGAAGAAGAAGAAGAAGAAGAAGAAGAAGAAGAAGAAGAGAAGAAGAAGAGAGAAGAAGAAGAAGAAAGAAGAGAAGAAGAAGAAGAAGAAGAAGAAGAAAGAAGAAGAAGAAGAAGAAGAAGAAGAAGAAGAAGAAGAAGAAGAAGAACACAACAACAACAACAACAACAACAACAACAACAACAACAACAACAACAACAACAACAACAACGAACGAACGAACGAACGAACAAATTTGATTTTCAAAGGGTAACAAATTTGATACCCAGGCCCGTCTTACATTCTGTCCTTCTAATCACTCACCTTTCGTTCATCAATTATGCATGTTACATTCACATAGGAAAATAAGTTGTCAAATGAATGTTGTAAATATAAACAATGCAAATTACCATATTATGAGAGGGGCAGGCAGGCATATACACTTACACACTCACATTCATAATCATATACAAAACAAACTGCATACATACTTACATACATGCATACATACTGCCCGGAATCGACCCCACGACCTTAGGAGCGCGAGGCAGAAGACTTGACCACGGAGTGATCAACAACACTCAATGAACTTTCATTTCTCTATCATATGACACCACACACAATTTGAGTTGATTAAATGCTCTGTGGAAGTTACATACGCAATTCGTAATCCCGCAAACCGCATTCAAAACGCATCTCAGGAAGATTTGGTAGCAGACCGCCTTGAGCTGATTTTCATACAAGAGTATGTGTGTCTGTGGTTGAGAAAGCAAATGACAAACTACTGAAAGTAAACTTGCCAAGAAATCGCAAACAGCCAAACAATGCTGACTGTGAAGATATGCACCTAACGATATGTCTCATTTGAAAACATTAATACTGCAGCAGCAGTGCCAGAGGAAAAGTTTAAGAACTGCGGCACTATAAGTAAGTAAAGGACAGATATAAGTAAGTAAAGGAAACATATATGTAAGTGAAGAACACATTGATGCATATTGAACAAACGGTGTTAGAGCCCTGTTTTATAGAATAATCGGCACTCTTCTTCTTCTTCTTATGATATAGTTAATATCACACTGATGCTATACTGTGGTCATCATCATCATCACGTGCCCTTCCAGCTGGCATAGGCATTCACGTCCCTCCACATATCTCGGTCTCTGGTGTTCTGGATTAACTCTGCTGATGATATTTCTCCATGCCACTGTCTCAATCCATCCAGCATAATTTCTCTTGGTCTGCTTCTGCCTCTCTTCCCCTTGATCTTTTCTAGTTGTCACGATGTTTTCTAGTGCCTCTCTTCTCATCACATAATCAAAAAAGCGGAACATTGTTACAAACAATAAAACAAAACATTTAAGTCACCTGGCATTGTTGGCTATGCGCGCAACCCGCTGGGCAAACCGACATGTGGAGATTGATTCACCAAGGTTGTCAGGTTCCATAGAAATAGTTGCAATCATTGCCGTTAGGCAATTTCCTCCTGAAAAAAATATTCACAGCACTGAAACTAAGTTCATAAATACCATGACAGGAAATAGGAGAAAGTTGATATGTTTTCTCTTGGAGTGATGCTCGTTGAGTAAAGTCCAACTAGAAAGCCAACATCTGATTTAATCTGAAATCTATAAAGCTCTCATCGCAGAGAACCGCTGGGGGTGGATTATGCTCATTCCTTTCTGCCAAATATGATGATAGGTAATAAAAACTAAATAATGCCGATATATATCTATATATATATATATATATATATATATATATATATATATAATATTTCTTACAAGATCTTTAAAACAACTATGCTAATATGGAATATTCCACTACAAAAAGTACAGGGTTATTTTATGGAAAATAGACAGAATGAACACGTTCTGAAGCCAAAACAATTGATGCAATTAAATCTCAAACTAGACCTTATTTTGTTTTTGAAACTGGGAATCGATGTATGAAACACCTATTTCTGCATTATATTTCGTAAACACATGAAGGGCAAGAATTTGACCATCTTGATTTATGTCCATGACTAAGGATTTACACATTAAAAATGTGCAAGATGCGGTATTAAATTATCAGGAATTCCCTGTAATGGATACCTGGCTACCTCTCGGAGTCCCAAAAAACATTTGATGTGTGACCAGCATCTTTCCGGTGAATACCAACCATCAGGTAATGTGTTCTTGAACTTTTTACGTTTGGTTAAGATCACACTAACGAAATCAGGCCACTTCCACTGTGCTTTAACCTCTGTGAAAGTAATAACTAATACGCACATTATTTTCATAATGGTTATTTCCACTCTTTGGGCATCATCTACAAAATTTCCTGAAGCTGAAATAGTTGAGTCACAATTCCAGAGTTGTCTTGCGATACACAACAGTCAATTGTCGCTTTCTTCAATATCTTCAACGGTCCCTTTCATTACATAAAATGCATATAATTTCCTTACACAACAGCCTGTTGTACGTGTCTATGTTTAATATGATTAGCTCCATAGCACATTAAATCTGCCAATCTCCATACAAAAGATCAAATTTTGAGTGTTAATATCTGCAACACTGTTGCTTCATTGACACCAATTTTATAGTTTCCTGACAAAACAGCCCACTGCGAGTGTCAATATCTTTAACATTTATCCTCCTTTAAAATATTACACTTTCCAGTGTCCCTGCCAAACAGTCCATTGTGACTGTTTCTATCTTTTACAATATTGGTTTTATAACATGTTAGAACTGCCTATTTCAACTGAAACAACTGTATTTAATCAGACAGCCCAAGAATATGTCTTTTTTCACATATTGAAAGGGAACGTACATCATATATAACCAATGTCTTGAATTAATCTAAACTCCCTTATTCACCAATTACGATTTTTTGTTTACAAATATATTTATGTGGAATCAGTCTGAGCTTTACAATTTCTAAAAGGAAAACAACATTTGTGCGCTATATTTTGGCCTTTAAACATACATAAAGAGGATTTATATTGAACGAATCTTAAAATATACCCACCCAAAGAGTCTTTAAGCACCATAGTGAGAAGTGAGTTTCTGTAGGGCACATACTTGTATGGCTTAATCCCACTATCACTTGATGGGCCGGACATGAAGGAGGTGTTACTGCGGAAAAGTTTTAAGAAGTATGTTTGCCTTAGAAAACATTAAATCAGAAGAATAATCAGTGAAACGTTATATTCCTTTAGTTAATAAACAAAGAAAGCCACATGTGTTCAAAGTAACGGCAACAGCATAATGGATTAGCATTCGCTCGCCTGCCCAGAAGTTCGGAGATTGATTCTCCGTGGGATGAGATGTTTGTTTGTTTGTTTTTTGTGACGCGTGGTTCGGGGTTAACCCAGTCTCATAACGTGAGTATTGGTAGATTGTCCTGGAGGTAAGACGCCATACTCATATTACCATTTGATGGTGTTTGGTTACAAACATGAAGACTTATCGTCTTATGCTCGGTATGTCGGGATGTTATTGTTTATTCTTCCAGGAGAAAGTAAAAAGGAGAAGTAAGGCGCCTCCTTTCCTCCGCTAGTCTACGGGACACCCTTGGGCAAGGTGGAGTACCCGTTTAGCCCCCCGATCAGGGTTACGTGAAGCCATGGGTGAAGGTGGTGGATGAAGATGGAGAACAGCCGACAGACAGTTGTAGGTTATGGTCTTCACCTTCACGACGGTAGGCAGAGGATCTCTTTTTTTTAGGAGACAATGGCAACGGTCACTGACCAGTATGGTCACTGCTGGGAAGGAAAGCAATAGCAAACTACCTTCTTTATAGATGCCAAGAAAATCATGTTGTGTGGACCCATCGATAATCAGAGAAACGGCGTAAATGGTGTTCCATAGGAGCAACCTCGCCCGGTAGGGATAGTCATGCGCACCAGGTGACTCAAGACCGTCAACAGGCTACTAGGTGCAAAAGATTAATATCATTGAAAGTAGGAACTTGTAATGTTAGAACAATGAATGCAGATGGAAAATTAGAAAACAGCAAACAAGAAATGGAGAGAGAGAGAGAAGATTAACATATTAGGAATAGTGGAAACGAGATGGATAGGGGCAGGGATAAGGACAGGAGAGGATTATAAGATTATTTACTCTGGGGGAGAAGAACAACAAATCAAATCAAATCAAATCAACTTTATTAGGGTCACAAATTAGGCGCGCAGGCCCGTCTTACATTCGGCCCTTCCAATCACTCGTCTTTCGTTCATCAAGAGCATTATACAATTACATTGGAAGAAAAATAAACATTGTGAAATGAATGTTGTAAACATAAACAAGGCAAATTACCATGTTATGAGGCCCATCTGCCACCTACCCATACATCACCCCACCCACACACACACCCCCACACCAAGGGACACATACATACCCCACCAACCGACCCATCCCCCTCCCGCACATCCCCCACCCACACACACTGCCCTCACCTGATCCCCCAACCAAAACACACTAGCCACCCACAAACATTCCCCACCAACCCACACATCCCACACCCACCCACACACACATCCTAACCCACCACACCTCAAACCACCCATCCCCCAGCCACATCTCCATCGACCACATATTCCCCACCCACCAACCCACACATCGCACATCCAGTCACACATCCCCAAACCATACACACACATCCCCACCAACTGACATGTCCCTACCCTCCCTCCCCCCCCCCCACACACACATCTCCCTAATCACCCATACATCCCCAATCCACTCACACACACCTCACCACCCACACATACATCTTCCACCCACCCACACATGCCTTAACCCAATCCCCCACCCGCACATCACATACATCCCCTACCACGCAATATTCTCGACCCACGCTCCGCACACACACATATCCCTCACCAACACATCCCACACCAACATACCACCACACATCCCCACTTACACACCACATACATATCCCCCACCCACATACTACACAATATTCCCACCCACATCCACACAGATACCCTTATCCATCCACCCCACATACCCCCACTCACACATCACAAAAATCCTCCACCCACACACACATACCTCACCCACGCAATATCCCAAACCAACACACCACACACCTCTTCCCACCCACACACGCATTCCCTACCCGTCCACCAACACACACTCACACATCCTCCACTACGCACCCACACACCCCCAACCAAACATCTCTCGATCACAATACCCCTACCCACTCACATCCTCCACCCACTCACGCATCCCACCCTGACACATACATCCCCCTCACCCACCTACACATCCCTAAGCCACTCACACACCCCCACCAACACACTCCCCATCCACGCACACATCTCCCATCCACACAACCCCACATACTTCCTCCAACAACCACACATCCCCTACTCACCCACACATATACCCCACCCATACACACATCCCCCGCACCACACACTATTCCCCACCCACACACATATCCTCACCCATACCACCACAAACATACCCCCACCCACACACCATGCACACATCTCCCACCAATACACCGCACACATATCTCAAACCCACACACCATACACTTCTCCCCACCCGCCCTTGCATCCTCAATCCACCCACACAATCCCCTACCCACACAACCCCGCCACCCACACATACTTCCTCAAACCATCCATACATCTCCACCCACATAAACACACATCCCCCGCATCCGTCCCATACACACATCCCCACACCCCTACTTTCACCCCCGCACATCCATCCACACATCCCACCAACACCAACAAATATCACTACCCACCAAAACCCACACACCCCAACCCATCCAAACGCATACCCCCACCCACACATATCCCCACACTCACACACATCCTCCACCCACACATACACACACACACCTCCTCACATCTAGACTCATACAAAATGTCTCACGTTAGCATTGAAACTAGTATGAACAAACTTCTACACTATACTCACACACATACACTGACACTTGTCATGAGCAGTCTCATAAAAATGTTAAACATGGAGAAAAATGTGTACATAAAAGGTATATGACGTAAAAATAGTGATGCTCCCACACACAGAGATACACACAGAGAAGGCACACACGCACACAAACACACACATTCACTCTCACGCTCACTCATTCTGTCTCTAATTCACACTCACTGACTCTCTCACTCAAACTACAGTAATGAACATGAGTTTATATTATGTATGATAAAATCAAATGGTATTTAACTGATAATATAATAGATGAGAATACACACACATATGGATTCGCGTGTTACATAACATGCGTGTTACATGACATGCATCTGCTCAGCTCTCTCTCTCTCTCTCTCCTCTCTCTCTCTCTCTGTATTCTTTCATATACACACTCACACGCATGCGCGCGCTCACACACTAACACATCAACTCTCCCACTGTCTCACTCTCTTACACACAATCCTTCACACACACACTCACTCTCTCTCACACATACACATGCGCATGAAAGCATACACGCACGCACACACTCCCTCACTCACTCTCACACATACACGTACGAATGCATGCACTGACACATTCCCCCACCATTTCTCGCTTAATCACTCTCTCCACACACACGCATGCACGAGTGCACACACACATTCACTCTCTCCCTCTCTCTGACACCTACTTTCTCTCTCTCTCTCTCTCTCTCTCTCGCGCGCGCGCCCACACGCACACACATATATAGTGAACAATTATAGTTAAACAATTATAATGAACAATTATACCAGTAAATGAATTATGGTGGCATATTGTCGGTATGGATTAAATATTGAAAGAGTTTTCGGTTAAATGTGTAGGGACTCATTGGAGTTTTCAGATCAGGAGGAAGATCATTCCTCCAACAAAGAGGTGTAGCCATTATATTAGATAAACAAACATCAAATTCTGTCAAAGGATATCGAGCTGTGTCAGACAGAGTTCTATTAGTAAAATTAAACGGAAGACCTTTTAAAATAAATATCATTCAAGTATATTCATCATTTGCCCCAACAAGTGAATGCAGTGAAGAAAGTATAGAGGAATTTTATAACAACATGGAGTCTGCTTTGAAGAACTGCAAAAAATCAGAAATAAATATCATAATAGGTAATTTCAACGCAAAAATAGGAAAGCAAGGCGATGGATGCAGTGTAGGCAACCATGGTTTGGGAGAAAGAAATGAAAGAGGATACAGACTTGTAGAATGGGAAAAAGAACAGGAAATTGTTGTAGGAAACACCTGGTTTAAACAGCATCCTAGAAGATTATGGACATGGAGTAGTCCAGACAGCAGGATTAAAAACCAGATAGATTACATCCTGATTAACAGAAGGTTTTGAAATGCGTTAGCAGTCGTAAAAACAGTTCCAAATGCAGACTGTTACAGTGATCACAGATTAATTACAGGCACATTGAGGTTAAAGTTAGAGAAAGTCAAATATATAGCAGGGAACCCTAAATATGACTTGTGCAAATTGAAAACTGACAAAGAAATACAAGATAATTTTAACATTGAAGTAAAGAACAAATTTGATTTATTGTCTGGTCTAGAGATCCTATTTCAAGATGTAGGTGATCAATGGGAAATGCTGAAGAATTCAATCAGTTGTGCAGCAGAAAAAACTATTCCAAATTTAAAGAAAGTGGGCCGTAAGACATGGATGACTGAAGAAATTTTACAACTAATGGAAACAAGAAGACAGAACAAAAATAATCCTGCCAAATATGAAGAAATTCAAAGAAACGTCAGAACCTTATGTAGGGAGGCAAAAGAAACATGGCTTGAGAAAAACTGCGAAGAAATTGAAAAACAACACAACAGTAAAAATGCGAAACTAATGCACAAAAGAATCCAGGAGCTTACTAATCAAAGAACACGTACATCAGCAGGCTGCCTAAAGACAAAAGATGGAAGAGTCATAATAGAAAAAAGATCAGATCATACATCTATGGTCAGATTACGTGAAAAACCTTTATGACGACAACAGAGACGAACAGTACAATGTTGAAAATAATAACGAAGGACCAGAAATTTTGAAGATGGAGGTTCAGAATGCTCTTAACCATATGAAATCTGGCAAGACTCCCTGTTCAGACGACAGCGTCACAACAGAAATGATTAATGCTTTAGAAGAATATGGAATAAGATAAAGTTACCAGTCTGCTTAATACAATATATGATACTGGAAATATACCTCAGGAGTTATGTAATTCTGTATTTATTGCAATCCCAAAGAAATCAGGAGCCTTGGAATGTGATCAACATCGAACAATTAGTATAATGAGTCATATCATGAAGATTTTGCTAAGAATTATCATGCGAAGAGTTAGGAAGAAAATACAACCTGAAATAGGAGAAGAACAATGTGGGTTTGTAGAAGGAAAGGGTACAGTAAATGCTGTGTATTTACTGAGAACAGTAATTGAACGATCTATAGAAGTAAACAAAGATCTACACCTTTGCTTTATTGACTACACAAAGGCTTTCGATAAAGTGAGACATGTCGACATGATAAGGATGCTTGAAGATCTACAAAATGATGGAAAAGACCTTAAACTTGTAAATAACATATATTGGAAACAACAAGCTGCCATAAGAGTTGATAATGAAGTAGGCCAATATCAGCCTATTAAGAGAGGTGTGAGACAGGGATGTGTAATGTCCCCAGATCTGTTTTTCTTGTATAGTGAAAGTATTTTCAGAAATATTGAAGATATGGAAGGAATCAACATTGGGGGACGATGCATCAATAACATTAGATATGCAGACGATACAGTCTTGATTGCAGACAATGAACAGGACCTGCAACATTTAGTAGATGCAGTTGTTACACATAGTGAACAATGAGGGTTAGAATTAAATTGTAAAAATACACAGGTTATGGTCGTCACTAGGAAGAACGAAATACCACAATGTAATATATAAATAAATGGGAATATTCTTCAACAAGTGAATAGGTACAATTATCTCGGAACAGTAATAACATCTGATGGCAGATTCCTTGAAGAGATTAGAACAAGAATCGCCATGTCTAAGGTAGCCTTTAGCAAGATGAAAAACATACTGACCAATAAACAGATGTCAATTGAAACAAGAAAAAGATTGTTGAGGTGCTACATAGTACCTGTACTTTTATATGGATGTGAAGCTTGGACAATAAGCAGTCAAGCTGAAAAACATCTGATGGCTGTAGAAATGTGGTTTCTGAGGAAAATGCAACGAATACCATGGACAGCCAGAAAGACCAATGAACAGGTCCTTCAAGAAACAAACGAAGATCGTAAACTGATTAGAGACATTAGACGCAGACAGTCAAAATTGTTTTGGCATGTTATGAGAAGAAATGGATTGGAGAATTTGGTGACAACTGGTAAGATCGAAGGGAACAGACCAAGAGGAAGACCTAGAAGCAAATACCTGGATGGCTTGGTCACATGGCATGGTCGGGACAGGAACACGGAGCTGATCCACGACTCTGGTGATCGGGTGAGATGGCAGAACATGACCGCCCACGCTTACCGGCATGGCACATGATGGATTCTTCCAGGTAATCACATTTCTTAGAATACAAAACACGCATATAATATTTTGAAATGGGTAAATGATTCAATGCCAAATAAAAGTAGATTTTGACACCTAACATGGAATACAATCAAATATACTCCCCCAATGTGTCTCCACCTTGCCGTGGTGGGGGATCTTGCGTGTCCCATCGACCCCATGTGATTGCCGATGGATGAAAACTACATATCGGACGGCTCGTGGGATAGGGACCAGACTAAGAGAGACACAACCTGCTGCTCTGCAGGTAAGACTGAGGATAGCAGTCAAAATCAGGCAAACGATCCCTAAAATCTCAGTCCGGTCATAACCTCTAAGGCTCCCATCCGAGGTGTATGGCTGAACGTCTCTAAGCCATAAACTCTCGGAAGTGAGAGCCTGGCCGACACAAACCTACATCAAAATTGCGATAATGTGCTGAGAACGCTACATGCTCGGCGCATATTCGTTCGATGGCTCTTAGCTGGGGGATATGAGGTATCCCCGGATGAAAGGGCCTGACCGCTACTCGCCCACAGACGCACGGAGGTAAGGTGCTGAGCCGGCAGCACATGTAGCCTACCTCGTGAGCGAGTACAAAAGGTGGAAAAACACCTCGGTCGCACGTCTCGCAGACGTCCGATAGTCTGTAACCACACTCATGGAGTGAGTGTAGTCAAAGGTGGAAAATTGTCTCGTTGACACGAAATGGAACGCCTGTCTTGCGAATCCATTACGTGGCAGCCCGAAGAGAAAGCTTGCTGTGTGGAAGCCGAAACAAGAGTCTCGAAACCTGAGGAAGGCTAACCTCATTAAAAAATGCCCGCCGGAAGCCGGAAGTGTCGTCCTACGGGTGGCAAACTAAAAATTGACACTACGCAATTACGTCCGAGTGAAATGTCTCGTCCGAATGTCTCTCGTGCTAGGAACAGCTCTGACTACCTAGTTTCCGAATGCCGATCTTGTTCGGAACAGCTCTGACTAGGTAGTTTTCCGAATGTCTGCCGTGCCTGGAACAGCTCTGACGGGCGCAACGACAAGCACATGTCCGAAAACTCGCTGAGTGGATGCCGTCTGCAAACCTGTCTGGTTTGTGCGGGAATGGCCCGGGGCAAACGAAACGACCAATATACTGAAGTGAGGATTTAAAGCAGCCATGAGCAGGACATGACGATTTCCCTCGGTGAGCCCAGATCCAGGGCGTTATGTGTCGGCCCTGCAACTATGGAAGCAACCTTGGATGGCGGAAAATGCTATGGACTGTCCCTGCCTTCCTTTGAGGGATGACCGTTGTCTTCGACCGTTCCAACTTGGCCAGCATGGTTGTAGATGGCACCACAAAAGTGAGAGTCTCCCAGGAATGCTACCTGGTCAAAAAAGCACGCTATTGTTGGATGTGTTGGCCTACGGGTTTCGGCCCAAGGGCGCATAACAGACACACCGCAATCAAATCTGAAAAAAAACACTCCGGATGAACGAAAAGAAGAAGAAGACAATCAAATATACAAGTATTAAAATGTGCATTTCCGCTCATCGAGCATTTAAAATGCGGAAACTACCAAGCAACAAAACAAATAACAGTTGAACTTAGTGTAGCGATATATCCTCCTTCTTTACAAATGAGAGTTCACATTTGGCGATATATTATCCATCGGCAATGAATCCCTTACGTCTACAAATGGATTATTCATCAATAATCATGACTACCGTGTTTCCCCCAAAATAAGACCGGGTCTTTCATTAATGTTAGCTTAAAAATGCATCTACATTTATCCATGTACGAAATTCTACCTTTATTCAAATACAGTCATGCCATCTTCTTTTGGAACATCGTCATAAGTCTCTAAATCCCGAAGTCCGGCCTGCATGTCTTCGACTCCATTTCCTGTAGAACCACTTGTCCCAGCCTCTCATGTCCAACAATAAAGCATTTCTTGTCCATGTAGCCTGCTCGTAGTGCATTATTACCTTTATTTCACACGAGTGACGTATTGAATTATGAACCACATCCATTCATTATCAAGTGCTCACCAGTGGCGTCTGTTCTCCGACTGGCCAGTTGGTAATAAGTCTCTCATTCTAGCTGACGATCTTAACTAGGGCTTATTTTAGGGGTAGATCTTACTTATATTAAAACATCCTGAAAAATCGTGCCAGGGCTTATAGGGGTATGTCTTATTTTCGGGGAGACATGGTACTTGTGTGGACACATAGGTAGAGTGTCTGAGGAGGTCAAGGCTGATACAAATCAGATATACTTTTGTGCCAGGCCACTCGGGTGTATTAGAAAATGAACAATATGATAGGTTTAGGAGCCGGGCTATTGTGCAAACCGGGCGAGCAATGGGTCTGGCTGATTAAGGGAATACCGTCAGGAAGGCAGGTTGTTAAACGAACTAAGAGACGACTACGAATGTAACATTTTGACCAGACTGCAAGAACACTAAGTCAAAACGGTGAAGCCAGGCAATGCACTATGCAGTGGGTCAATGCAGAATAGTCAACTAACAAAGAATAGGTGTCGTCGACAGCTGCATGTTTAGGGAGACACTGACTGATGTGAGGTTCGGAGCACTTACAGCCTGAAGGATTTGATGTGCTTTGAGATTGATCTGACGACTAACTAAACTAACCAACTAACCTAACAATAGGCATGATGCAATAGAAAGTACTACAATGAAAACATACGTCAAATGACATTGTTTATCATTAGAAGTAGTCCATCATTGACAGGAAAGGAAAACAAAAAGAGAGAGATACCCATACCTGAATGGCTTGGTCTTGAATAGTCAAATTTACGAATTAAGTTCTGAGAGGAATAAACTGATTCAATACACAGCAACAGCATATCCATTAGTTTAAATGGAGGCGGCCATAACTCACCTTCGGCTCTGTGAGGGTAGCTTATCTACCTTGTGTTTATCACCCCCTGCAGCGCTGTTTGAGCTGGTGCCGCGGTCTGTCTGAAGTGCAATGATAACTGTCTCAAGATGATGCAATGACAAGTTGATTGACTTGGCTTCAGTCAGCTGCTGCCCATCTACTCCCGTTTTGGACGCCCGCTCGGATCCAGCAAGATCCACTAGGTGTAGCTTTGAACTGTTTAAAGACAAGTTGTACTAATGGTGGTGGATATTTTACAAATACATTGTAGTAAACTATTAAAAAGGCACAAGAAATGTAGACTCATCGACAAATAACAAAATATGTAAATGTACTACACATCAACATTGTAAGCGGTGTGTTTCCTCCTTTGGTACTCATCAAATCAAGTATGCTGGGTGTAAAAAAATAATAACCACGAGGGATTGTATCATTTGGCATGAAGCATATATTAACACACTTCTATTTCTTCTAAGCAACTTTAGTTGTGTGATTGATTCTTTCTCGTGTGTCCCAACCAATGCCTTCTGTTGTCATCCATATGAACACAGCCTTAGTCCGTGTATTTAGCATCTGTTATAGTAATGCAATGGTGTTTGTTCATAATAGTTGGTACATACGGCATAACACAATATTATCTTAAAAACAGGAGTGCCAGTAAATTTGGAACCGACATTTCTAAGCATTCTTGGCGGGAAGCCACTATTTAGAACCCCTAAATCCAAGCGTTCCCTGTGGGTTATCAGTAAATGGATCCGATATTTCCAGGTATTCTTGTTGGGTGATAAGTACCTATATCCGATATCTCTGTTTTATTCGTCCGTACTTATTGCCCATATTTCCAACGCATTCTTGGTCGACGGTCAGTTTGTGGAACTGACATTTCGAAGCATTCTTGGTGGGTTACCAGTATTTGGAGCAGATATATCCAAGCATCCTTAAAGAGTTACAAAGTATTTGGAATTATATTACCAAGTATTCTTGGTGGGTTAGACACTTGGTGCTTAGAGACAATATTTCCCAGCATTTTTGTCGGAAGGCCTGTATTCGTGGCTGGTTACTCTTGATACATGTTCTGTTACGTTCTGCCCTGGTTGAAATATCTACAATAGTTTCTACGTGATCCCACATAAAATTACTATCGGGATCACACGAGCAAACTATTCAGCTGCTTTGGTGTAGCAATTATAATAATGAGCTTTGCAGAAAATTTTAAGTCCACGGAAAATATCAGTTACCATAACCAAGGGTGATGTAAAGTAAAGTAAAGTAAAGTAAAGTAAAGTAAAGCTAAATTCCCTTTAAACGCCTAAGGCTTATTGTGCTTATAGTTATAGATAAATCAGCGCACAAGTGGTGATGTGTATAAAATTATATTGTTACATAATCAATTACATTGTAATTAATAATTATTAAAGCTAGAAAAGAGCAGCTTAAAACAATTGTTTGATGATAAAGTACATTAATCCCTAAAGAAAATATAAAAAAAAGGTATAAAGGGCACAGGATAGACTTCATTGCACCGAGTTTTATTTCTATATGGCTCGGCCTCTATCAGCAGGCCGGCCTGGCGAAAGCGGTGCACATATCATGAACTCCGTAGCTCCAGCGACGACCATCAGGGGTCTCCGACAAAACCGCACTCGTGAACCGAACGATGTAGGACGGAATTGAACCCACAACATTCGGAGCGAGAGGCAGGCGGTGCAACCACTTCGCCACGGAGATTCCCTCTAAAGAAAATATATGAATATAAAACAGAATCTACAAATAGAATTTCGAACTGTAAACAAAGAACAAACAGCAGCCAAGGAAACTATGATTGGACTGACTTCAAGAGCACGTCTGAGTTGTGTTTTCGCACTTGCAAGTACACAGTAAACACAGCATGAGATCTTGACGACCTTTGGTTGACTGGAGTCTCAGCGACCTTGCGATTGGCCTGGCCTTGAAGTAGAAGCATCTGGGCTATCTCCTCGTTGGCTGCAAGATGCAATGACAGGCCTCTGAAGATGCAAGAACCACGAGGCCCTTCGACAACTGTAACCTGATGAGAATATATATGCTAAAGTAAAAGTTACACAATTGTTACTTAATAAAAAAATAAAAAACAAAACATACACGTTATTGCAGAGCGTACGCATATGGCAACAATTAAGAGGTAAAGAAAAAGCTACATTTCAGAAAATGAAAAGTATCGTATGCAATACGTCACTATCATTGAATGCCAGAAAGAGAGAACTAAAGTGTATTATAGACCCTGTTTTTATGTGTAGCAAAGAAACGTGGAAAACGAACGCAGAAATTAGGACAAGCTAGGAGGCAATAGAGATAGGATTCCTGACATGAAATTGCGAATAATTTAAACCACCAAAGTAAACAACAACGATTGCCCGGAAGAAGCTAATGAAAGTATAACACTGTATATAACTATAAGAAAGAGGCAAGCAGCGTTCTTCGGTCACATAATGAGGAGTTGGGTGACGTCGTACAGACTGGACAGATTAGTGGTAGAATAGGCAGAGGCAGGCCATGAGAAATGATACTGGATGCACTGGGATGTGTCATGAGGGAATACCATTAATGGAACTGATCTAGAACACCAAGCACCGAGAACAATATAGATATGAATGAACACCATAACTAATTTGCACGGCACATGATGATGATCTCTCCCCCCCCCCCCCACAAACACACACATATAAAAACTGTCATTTACTGCCAATATAGTACCTTGCGGTGTATGGCAGAGGGGTCTTTGAGCCTGAGGAATAAAGGCCGCCTGGCTAGTGCAGTCGCCGCGAACTGTGCAGGTTAGGATTTTCTTTTTGCCCCCGACAGAAAAAAATCCCACACCTTACCGGGGATCGAACCCGGGTCTCGCGAATGAGAGTCCGGTGTTCTAACCACTCGGCCAGCCGCTCCTCACACACACATATACTGTATATATTTCAGACAACCAGTTATGACAAATAGTGAATGTTTAGCTTCGTCTATAAGAGACGCTTTATATATAAACCTACGCTTCTTAATTACCACTGTAACTCATTCTGTTTTAGACAGCCATACCTGATTTAATTAATCAGAAAACTATTTAAAGATTAATTTCTTTAAGGCTAGACAGTTAATGCTTTAATTTGACAGTTGATTGGAATAGACAGAGTGAAGAGAAATGCTTGACGCAGTGGGTAATCAATAAACATATGTATGTTGTCTTGGTAAAGAAAGAGCTATTCAATCACACACTCAGACACACACACACACACACACACACACACACACACACACACAGACGCACCTAATCTGACTTATAAAGAAGAAACAGCACATTCTAATAACCTTGTATTTTGATAACCAGGCACAAACTGATTATAACACATAACACATACATAACAACATAGGAAAGTAGTAAGAAAGAAGGAAAGAAAGAAAGAAAGAAAGAAAGAAAGAAAGAAAGAAAGAAAGAAAGAAAGAAAGAAAGAAAGAAAGAAAGAAAGAAAGAAATGTGGCAGGGCTCTAATATAATAATGACAGGTGACCGTCTACAATTTTGTTTGGAGATGAGGTCTGTTTATTGCAGCAGCTGACACGACAACTGCCACTACAGTGTTGTGAGCGCAATAGTTTCAGACCTCAAAAAGGAGTCTTTGAAAGTTGTAGCATTCAGCGCAGTTCGTTGGCCCATTGTGAGTCTATCTCCGTACAGTGCAGCTTTTCGCTGGATGGAGAATACGACACACACACACATCGTGATTGTAACTGACTCAGAAAGCATTGCTGAGGAAGGCGAGGAAAGGCAAGCTTCAGGCAGAGTGGCTTGCTTCGCTTCGGAGGTTACGGGTGGCAAGCATCGCCTGGATCTTTTCTCCGGGGCATGCCGGTGTGCTGGGGAATGAACAGGCAGACAGATAGGCTGGCTTTGCAAACCTTGGTGGAGTATTGATGCATGACATGGCAGACGTGGTTGCAGCCTTGTGGGAGCAAATAGATCACCATGGTCTGGCAAGAATGAGACAGCGAGGAGTGGCGAGGGGATCTGGCCAACGCTCGACGCTCAGAGGAAAGGCAAGACGGACATATAATCAGATTGTTACTGGTACTATTGGTGTTGGAATTCTTCGCTGGCTGCTAAGGATGGGGACGGAGCGCTTATGAAAATGCCACAAATGCTGTGATGTCGGTTCCTAAATCAATCAATCAATCAATCAAATCTCCGTACAAAATGTACATGGGTGGGTGGCGGCGGCGGCGGCGCGGGGGGGGGGGGGGGGGGATACACAAAAAAGGGGGGGGGGGATTGGTTACTGGCGAAAAGGTAGGTCATAGATAAGTCATAGGTTCGTTTTCGGACACCGTCATTCGGTTCACAAATGCAGTTTTTCAGGATACCTCTGGGGGTAGCCACCGGAACAAAGAGCTCTGTATGGGAGTTTCGGTAGGCTGCTCTGTGGAAAAGAGATCTAGCCATATGGGATAAAACCGGGTGCAATAAAGTCAATATTTCACCTTCCTCACTTTAACCTATGTTGGTGTGTTAAACCTGTGTATGTACGCATAATGTACGTGGATAAATAAGATCATGTTCGTGCTCAAGAACATTCGAAGGTTCTACCACAGATGGGCACATTAGGATTTCTAGCAACGTGTACCTTAGAAAATGGGGCCATAGGAAGGGATGACCTGGAGGTAGGATTGAGTAGGTCATAGGCCACTTCCTGGTATATCTCCAGATAGGACAGGCACACGGTTATGTGATCATCCACGCGGTTCTCAAGCTGCTGGTATATCATACTCAGGGCTCTGGGGATACAATGGGGTAATTAGGTCGTTATTATGGTCAATTATCCGAGCACAGCAAACACATGTACCAGCACACACACACACACACACACACACAATCACACACATATATATATATATATATATATATATATATATATATATATATATATATATATATAGAGAGAGAGAGAGAGAGAGAGAGAGAGAGAGAGAGAGTATTTATATCAAGTCGCAATATGTTCACTCATCATCATCATTGGCACCTTGCCGTCTTGACAGACGATAGTTTGTGCTTTAAAAAGGCATTAATAACTTTCACCTATGGCGGTAGCGAATGTGACTGATAAGGCCAATTTGCGCTGTAAATGTCCGTTCATAGTGGGTGCATATGAATATGTGGTCATTTCCACCATCATGCACCATCTTACGTCTCAAACGCTCGGTGTGTGACTTATCTGCAATAATTTTCTCCTTTGTCTTTATTCCATTTCTGATGTTTGCCCTCCATACAATACGTTCAGCGGCGACTTGCTCCCAATGTGCATTATCAATGCCTGTATCAATCATGTCCCGCTTACACACATCTTTGTATCGTAGTAGAGGCCGACCCTGAGATCTCCTACCCGACTGTAATTCACCACACACAAAAAGATGTCCTTTGGTATTCTACCATCATCCATTCTCCTAAGATGTCCTATCCATCTAAGTCTACGAAGACTGAGCATGGAATAAACTATGTTCACTACTAAAGCAGGGTTCTAGGTCAAATATAATTTAAAGTCATCATCATCATCATGTGCATTCTCAAACGATGCAGGTGTTCAAGTCTCATCAGAGAACTTCGGCCTATGTGTTCTGCATCAATATAATCAATAACTTGTCTCCATGCGATCGCAGTAAACCGCACAGCATTATTGCTCTCGGTTTGCCTGTGCTTTCCCTACAGCTGATCTTTTCAGTCGTCATGAATATCTTCAATTCTCTCTGCTGATTATATGGCCAAAGAACAGTTTGTCTCTTAGCTCTGTGCATACAAGTATTTAAGCATGATTTGGTCCATTACTAGATACACAATGATGCTTTCTTTCAGTTTTCTCAATTCTTAAGAAACAAAGTTTTAGAAACACAATCACAGAGACAGAAAATGCTGGATGGGATGTCACACTGGTGCGGACGACGATGAGAAGCTGAACTTACCATGAACCTCTCCACATTATTTTTCTAAAACAGAATTTTTGCTAATGTTCATCAAAATATATTCTTCCCAGTTATTTTAAATGTAAACATTGTCCCTGGATACACGCAGCATGGCGTGACCAGGTCACCTTGTGGCTAGACACGTGCCTGCCGTGCCAGCTGGTCATGGTTTGAATTCACACCGCGGCTTTTAAAAATTAATCTGGACAACGAATCCACCCAGACTAAAATGTGGGCCTGGAAATGTCTTCGGAATAAAGCCGAAAATAAATAATAAATCACATGACCTCTGGGGTACAGATTGGCCTATAATGATAAGAGTGTAGCATCAAGGCGTGGAAAAGGGTACTTTAATTACGTACTTACATGCACATTTCATAAAATTAAACATTACCCTTTGTTTATCAGATTAAACGTTATACTTAATTATATCCAAAATGAAATATGTTAACTACTCATGGCTGTGAATAAGATTAAAATAATCTTTGATTATTACAACAGTGAATATTGTGTTGACGATGTACATGGATACATTCTTGATTATGCTCAATGCGGGTACGTCAATGTAGTTGATAAGGAGCTGCAATGATAATGTCATAGCACGGCCGAACGAGGGTTCAACGACAGAGCTCGTCGCCTCGCTAAGTGAAGGGAACACTGGCCAGCTGTGTCATCGTCGTTTCAAGTCTACAAGATGGAGCCTGATCACATACCCAGGGCAGGCAACTGCTTCGGTATATATACTTATTGTTTAATTGTGCTCATGAGTAAACTATGTCCTTTATTATTATTATTATTATTATTAATACATTAAGCATTGCCCTTTATTATATTCAAAATATAACACGGTAATCGTTTATGTATAACACCTTGAGTAAAGAAACGTAATATTGTATACCATATGTTGCGAATATCTTGGATGGCCAGAATGACTACTTATGAGTGCCTAAAAAGGCTAATTAAAGCAGAACAGAGTAAATAAATATAAGAAGGAGACAAACAAGTGTTCTTTGGTAATGTAATGAGAAGATAGGCTTTTGGGAACATCGTGACAACTGGAAAATTCAGCGGTGAAAGAAAGAGAGAGAGAGAGAGAGAGAGAGAGAGAGAGAGAGAGAGAGAGAGAGAGAGAGAGAGAGAGAGAGAGAGAGAGAGAGAAAGAGAGAGAGAGATGATGATGATGATTGTAAACCTACGAGGATGGCGTGGATGCATGTCAAGAATGTTCTGAATAGAATTGATTCAGAACATCAAATAACGAGATGTATGGGGAGACATGAACGCCTAAGCCACAGTGCAAGGCAACGATCATGATATACAATACGAATTCTGATCCTTCGTCTGGACACAAAGAAAAGTATTGATCTTCACCTGGTCGACAAACCCCTGGTGTTGAAGTTTATAGAGTTCCCTTCCACTGTATACGTCTTTCCTGTCCCGGTTTGCCCATAAGCAAATATTGTCCCGTTATAACCATTTAAGAAACCTGGGGATAACAGACAGACAAGACTATGTTTCTAGTGATAATGGCATGAAATAACACAAGCATGTAACCAATCGCGTGTCTGCCAGCCCGGTGGTCATATATTTGAATCCCCATTCAGGCGATTAATAAAAGACAATGACATGGGCTCCCAGGATGAACCAGCATAACATGGGTACCAGAAAATGTGGCAGAGAGTATAGGCGGCCGGTTTAATATTCACAACATTGTTCCACGATTGCTGATTGGTCTTTGGACGTATGGTGTTAGCACTGTACACTCAAAATGCCTCAATGCAGGTAAAAGAGTGCTTTTTGACTTTACGCGTTTAACTCTTTCGCTACCAGCGGCCTATACATCGCCACAATTGACCGACACTAGAAGCAATTGGTTATTCTATCGCCACAGAATGATCAGTGGTTTATTTGATACATTTCTGCTCCATTCCGGAATTTTGAGTTACAGTAAAATGAAAATTCACACAGCCGGAACATATCTATATCATCATTGTGCGGTCAAACATTTGCCAACATCGATTCTTGTGAATTTTTAAGTTTTATAGTAGCGTTAATTTGTTTGTTTTGGTGCGGCCTCGTTGAATGACTTCAGATCAAGCTAAGTTATTGTTCGGATCAGTTTTAAAAATTAGTGATTCCGATTTGAGTGAAGATTCAGAAAGAAGTTTTAGTTGTGAGTCTAAAGTTTTAGCACGTGGTGATAAAAAAACCAGTGAAAGTTCATCATCAGCTGAGGTGTCTGACAATGAATGTACGGTCTGGCAATGAATGTCAGGATGTCACAATTACTTCTCAGAGCAAAGGAAAGCAAACAGTACAAAATAAGAATAAAACTGGAGGAAAAAACTCGAATTTACAAGCTTCTGTAGAGCGTGATGCACCTATCCCATCATCATCGACATGGCAAGATGTGTCAGAAGGGGAAACAAAACCGAAATTTGAGTTTCGTCCTCGAAGGTTTCACGTCAACCCTGTACTTTATCAACTTCAAACACCTATGGATTTTCTCAAAGTGTTCTTTTATAATGACATAGTGGATTATTTAATTAAAAATGTAAACGAATATGCAGAAAAGATGTTGATGCAGAACACTCCTAAAAGAAAACATTCCAGTCTGTTATCCTGGACCCCACTCACGAAGCACGAATGGCTGAAGTTTACGTCTGTCATTATTGCTATGGGACTTGATCCAAGACCATGTATCAAACACTATTGGAGTACTAGTGAACATCTATATACTCCTTGGTATGCCCCTACGTTTCCCAGGAATCGATTTGAATCTAATTATCACACTATGCTTCACGTATGTGAACCAGATGCAGCAGATGCACACACAAAAAAATCTGTCATTGACGGAATCAAGCAAAGTTTACTTGAAAGTGCACATCGCGAAGCAGCTCAGATTATTCCTGAAAGTTTGACACTCTGCCTGCCAAAGAATTTCAAAAAGTCTGTTGCAGGAAATTGACAGGAGCCAAGCATTTAATAGAATTTATCGGGGTGAATAGAGACTTGAGTTTTTTGCAGCACTCGAACTAAACGATCATCTTTTGTTTGCTCCGGCTGCACTAATAGACCACACTTGTGCCCCAAAGTTTGCTTTGCAGCCTATCACAAATAGACTGCCACATCATTGGCACCTTGCCGTCTTGACAGACGATAGTTTATGCTTGAAAAAGGCATAATAACTTTTACCTATGGCGGTAGCGCATGTGACTGATAAGGCCAATTTGCGCTGTAAATGTCCGTTCACAGTGGGTGCATGTGAAAACGTGGTCATTTCCACCATCATGCACCATCTTACGTCTCAAACGCTCGGTGTGTGACTTATCTGCAATAATTTTCTCCTTTGTCTTTATTCCATTTCTGATATTTGCCCTCCATGCAACACGTTCAGCGGCGACTTGCTCCCAATGTGCATTATCAATGCCTGTATCAATCATGTCCCGCTTACACACATCTTTGTATCGTAGTAGAGGCCGACCCTGAGATCTCTTACCCATCTGTAATTCACCAAAAAAGATGTCCTTTGGTATTCTACCATCATCCATCCTCCTAAGATGTCCTATCCATCTAAGTCTACGAAGACTGAGCATGGAATAAACTGTCACACAACCTGATCTTTCCAATACTTCAGTATTTGTGATTTTGTCTTGCCACTTAATACCAAGAATTCTTCGCAGACACCGCATATGAAAGCTGTTTAAATGTTTCTCTTGGTGTGAGTAAGTTGTCCAGGTTTCACTGCCATAAAGAAGAGTACTAAGGACACAGGCTTGATAGACAAGGACTTTTGTTTTTGCAGTAAGCTTCCTGTTCTCCCAGACTCTTTTTCTTAACCTGTTCATTGTTGTTGCTGCCTTACCAATCCGGATGTTGATTTCCTGATCTAGGGATAATTTGCTATTTACCACTGATCCTAGATATGTAAAATGGTCTACCATCTCTAGTTCGGCGTCGTCAATAAAGATTGATGGTACCCCATGTGCACCTTGTGACATAATCTGTGTCTTCTTTTTGCTAATTGTTAAACCAAATTCAGAACAAGCATTGGAGAATGCAGATAGTAGACATTGCAATTCTTCCTCAGAGTGGGTCGTAACTGCAGCATCATCTGCAAAAAGGAACTCTCTGATCAGTACCCTCCTAATTTTGGTCTTGGCCTTCAATCTTTGAGCATTGTAGAGGCCGCCATCTGAGCGTGAGTGAATGTATATACCACCATCCTAATCACGAAAGGCATATTTCAGTAGAAGTGAAAAGTATATTCCAAAGAGGGTGGGAGCTAGTACACAACCTTGCTTAACTCCACTCTTGATTTCAAATTCTTCAGAAGTTGCACCATCAAACTTGAGTATACCCTTCATGCCTGTGTGGAACGATTCCACAATGGACAGAAGAGTTGGTGGGCAGCCAATCTTCTTTAGTGCCTTGAATAGACCCTCACGACTGACCAAATCAAATGCCTTTGTGAGGTCGATGAAGGCAATAAACAGTGGTTGATTCTGTTCACGGCATTTTTCTTGCATTTGTCGCAATGAGAATATCATATCAATGGTAGACCGGTTCTGTCGAAAGCCACACTGTGATTCGGGGTAGACTTGGTCTCCTAGGACTTGAAGTCAGCGCAGAACAATTCTGGCAAATACTTTTCCAACAATACACAGAAGTTAGATACCCCTATAGTTGTTGCAGTCGCTCCGATCTCCCTTGTTCTTGTACAGTGTTATGATGCTTGAATCTTTGAAATCCTGTGGGACTTGTCCTTCTCGCCAGCATAGCTCTATTAGCTGGTGGATCTGTAGAGTGAGTGTGTAGAAGGAGTGGTCTTTATAACCTCTATTGGAATCCCATCCTTACCTGGAGCCTTGCCAGATGCAAGTTCATTTATAGCACACTTAACTTCTGTTATGGTGGGAAGTGTGTCCAGGTGGTCAAGAGTTGGTAGAGCCTCTATGGCGTTGAGAGCATCATCCGCTAGTTTGCTCTCACTTGAGTAAAGCTCCAAATAGTGCTCTACCCATCTGTCCATCTGCTGTTTCTTGTCAGTGATGATTTCTCCAGTCAAGGTTTTCAATGGTGCACTTCGTTTGATCACTGGACCACAGGCTTTCTTTATTCCTTCATACATGCTTCTTATGCCTCCCTTATCACTTGCGATTTGAATGGACTCACATAACTTGATCCAATAATCATTTCACACTGCCTGGCAGCCTTTTGTACATCATTCCTAGCTTGCCTTAGTTCACTCAGAGTGTAACGCGTTGGTCTTTCCTTGTTTCTTAAGAGAGCTTTCTTCTTCTTTTCAATCAAGGGCTGCAGAGTCTCGCTGTTTGCCGCAAACCAGTCCTGCGTCTTATGATCCACAGTGCCGTAAACCCCTACAGCAGTTTTATAAAGAGTTTTCTTAATTTGACCCCATTTTTCATTTACTGTACAATTTTCTGGTGTATCAGTGAAAGCGTCTTCAAGTTGCTGTTGAAACTGAAAGCACTTTTCAGGATCATGAGTGTTAATAATATTAATCCTGGGGCTAGATTTGCGTTTAGCTGTGTAGATTCTCTTTGGCCTCAGTCTAACCCTTGCAACAACCAAAGAATGATCCGTATCACAGTCAGCACTGTGGTAACTTCGAGTCAATGATATATGGTTCAGATGTTGTCTCCGTGTGATGATGAAGTCCAGCTGGTGCCAATGGCCGGATCTTGGATGTTTCCATGTGACCTTATGCATCTCTTTTGTTTTAAAAAAGGAGTTTGTAATACATAGGTCATTACTGGTGCAATGCTCCAGCAGCCTTTGCCCATTTTCATTCATGCGACCGATGTTGTATTTTCCAAGGCACACTGGCCATGAACTCGAGTCCTTGCCCACACGAGCATTGAAATCACCGAGCATATAAATGTAGTCAGATTTTGGAACTGCCTTGATCACGGAGTCTAACTCCTCATAGAACGAATCCTTCACATCATCAGAGGAAGCGATTGTCGGTGCATATGCAGTGATAATGGTGGCAAACCCACAAGAGGTTGCCAAGCGCAGGGATAATAGTCTTTCATTTCCTCCCTCTGGAATTTCAATCATTCCCAGTAGCGAATTCTTCACTGCAAAGCCCACACTGTGTTGCCTTTTTTCTGCCTGCCCTCTACCCTTCCAAAAAAAGGTGTAATTGTTTTCCCTGAGTGACCCTTCCTCAGCGAGGCGAGTCTCCTGCAGGCCAGCAATATCAATGTTAAGACGATTGAGTTCGGCATCAATCACAGCCGTTTTTCTCACATCGTCAATATTGGTCAAGTCAGTGGAAAATCCTACAGCTTGCGATTCAGATTTTGTCCTAGCCCCAAGCACCCATTGAAGCAGGCAGGCTGTGGCGGATCAGCACCCAATTGACCGGGGGCTGCCCAGCTTGAGGCGGGTGGTAGCTGATCAGTGACACCTATAGGTGTCTCCCACCGTCAGAGGCAACGCGTGGCGCCCCATGTCTACGCCAGTTGACAGGGACTTATAACCCAGTAACAGTTGCCTCTCGCTTTGATTCCGAGACCAGTTAAGACCAGGGATGGAGTTATTGCCTCTCCATAGCACAAAGCCTGGGCTAAAATATAGAGATCATGTGTTGCCCATGCAGCATGATCCCTCTCTCGGCCTGCCTAGTTCACTCCAGAGGAAAGGTAACACCCCTACATCTGGAACAAGACAAGCTGCAGAAGCTGCCGGATCAGCAAAGCAATGCTCTAACTGTCCGCCTGTCGGAGCTTCGATCCTAGACCAGCTGCCACCCAAGGCTTAGGGCCTGGTCTGCCCTGCCATGACATTTTGTCTTTAGCTTGCATTTCCTCGCACCAGGGTAAGGCTTGTACCCTCCCAATTGCGCTCTTCCGCGGACTGCCACATATTGTAATTTTTTATTTTTTATAGACTGCCACATATTGTAAATAAAAATAAACAGACATGTGTAAATATTAATTGTAATTATATGTAAATCTGCCAAGTGTTTTCCTAATTTTTTTCTGAAAAAGACATGCTTCAGAATCTGCGGCAAAACGTCTTTTCGGATGATTGATTGGGAGCAATTGTGTTTATATTTTAGAAAATTGGAGTTTGTTCAGTAAATTCAACAGGTAACGACAGGTACACATTGACTGGGTGCAATGAAGCGATGCTTAATAATGGTCACAACTCCCACTTTCGTCAGACAAGGCAAACCTTCTTAGGGCAGAGTTATCAGAACTATCTGTTAGAGCACAGTTGCATGTGGCTCTGGTTCTTCTCTCCAAAGTTTCTTCTCCTTTGAATTAATGTTCTTTTGTATTTTGTTAAAATGGCTTTGATCTAGATGTTGACTTTTGTTTATTGTTTAACAATTAGCACTGCCTGGCTCAATAACTTTGATCTCTCATGTGTATGCTACCTCATTAACTCCCATTGATTGACACACACACACACACACACACGCACACACTGTTACTCTCAAGTAACAGTAAATTAGGACCAGAAGTGGTAATTTAAACCTATTCTTTATGATGTAAGTAGCAACACCACCACAAACATCTTTCTGGGTAATGTAAAATTAACAGCTATAGAATCAAAAATGAAGATAAAGCTAAAATAATGGAGCAAAATGTTTAACGCACTGTATAACTTGAGAAAACACTAGTCTTTATGATTGATAAGGCAACACCTACTAAATCAATTTTCTGTGTAATGTAAAAATAAGAGTTATAGAAAGATTGAGGGAATAGATGGGGACATTGAGAAGAATCATTATCTCACTGTGTAACATAAACAAATTCGTAGTGTATATGATGTCAATAGCAATGTAATCAAAACAACTCCATTGGTAACTTCTGGTCAAAAGAGATCAATGTTTAAGATTCAAGTTTCTACATACTAAAATTTAAAAAAAATTTAAAAATAAACAAAATACAAAACAAAACAAAACAGAATATAGTAAAGTAAAAGTAACGAAGAAGAATGGTGCTTTAGTTGCATTTCTTTAAATAAACAAACGCAAACTAACTCTGTATGAAAGTTTCTTTGCATTTCTTCACACAAACAAAAACAAACTTACGTTGTATGATACTTTCCTTTGCATTTCTTCAAACAAACATACTCACTCTGTATGATGCCTTTTGCCACCCCATCGAAGACATCCTCTTGAGTAGATTCAGACCGGAATATGTCCGTGAACACGATGTCGTAGCTGAGGTTGCTCCGTACAGCCTGGTGGGAGCCGAGAACTAGCAGGTCTCTGTTGTCCGGGATGTGAACTGTCAGAATATTCTTATTGATCTCATAACCACTGTATGGCTTTTTCGTGGGCTTCAGGCGCGCATAGGTTTTGATCTGAGCCATGATGCAAGACAAGCCCTGCTATGCTCTCATTAGTACCAGCTGCTCTTCTCTTCAGAGTCCATCAAACAGCAGTGTCCAGCTTGGACTGTCATGATGGAGATATATTTCAATACATGAATTGTTAATATTTAGACATTTGGGAAGGCAGTTGCCTGAAGTGTTTTGGCAAAACTGCGGGCAAAAACCACGATTTCGATAATTTTAATAAATATGAACGTGGCTAATGAACGTAGAACATTATATTCACCAATAAGAATGATACAAACAGCTTTCTTTGGTCATGTGATAGAAAAAGAGGAATTGGAGAAGATCATGACGACTGGAAAGATCAATCAAGGGGATGAGAGGCAAGGACAGGCCAGCAGGAAAAATTATGCTAGATTGATTGAGACGGTGACATGGAGGACTATCATCAGCACAGTTGATCCAGGACACCAAAGACCTGTAGAGAGACATGAACGCCT
Organism: Cepaea nemoralis; assembly: GCA_014155875.1. Classification (NCBI taxonomy): domain Eukaryota; kingdom Metazoa; phylum Mollusca; class Gastropoda; order Stylommatophora; family Helicidae; genus Cepaea; species Cepaea nemoralis. The sequence continues at coordinate 80,248 of JACEFZ010027430.1, read as the reverse complement.
AAGCCAGCTGGCAAGGCACTTGATGATTATATATATATATATATATATATATATATATATATATATATATATATATATATATATATATATATATATATATGGGGTGGTAAATATAATAAATTAGAATAAGGACAAGTTCGCTAGGGGTATTCAGTATGAATGGGGTTTAAATCCCAAACACGCCCTCTATAGGAAATAATATATTGGCTCGTAAAACCCCCAAGCATTGAACAAGGCAGAAAAGGGTGCAAGTTCAACACTAACATAGAAGAAATGTTTCCCATAGAAGGCTGGGAGATCCGGGAAGTTCTACCACAGACACCCGAGTACAAATCACTCTACCCAGAGGGTGTGTCTATGTGTAAGTGCCCCGCCCCACATTTAATCTCCCACATATATATAAACAATGACAGTGGATATATATATATATATATACATATATATATATATGCATCTTTTCCATTGCAACATACGCTTGTGAGACCTGGACACTTACTAAACAAGCTGAACAGCGCATAAATACCTTTGAATATAAATGTTATAGTCGAGTTCTAAGAATATCTTGGGTAAAGAAAACAACAAATGCATCCATACTTCAATAGCTGAATATTGAAGAAGGTTGGCTATTAAAGACGATAAAACAAAGAACATTGAAATATTTTGGTCACTTGAAACGTCACGAAAGTTTGGAGAGAACAATAATGGAGGGGTATATGCCTGGGAAGAGAGGAAGCGGACGGCCAAAGAGAAGATGGGTGCAGGATGTGGCGGATGATCTCCAGATGGGTGTATCGGACGCGGGACATCTTGCTTATGATCGACAGGTTTTCCGGAAGGTTGTCATGGGAGAGAGGTTCTGCAAAGGACATGCTACTGAATGAATGAATATATATGTATAGCATATGGCAGTATAGCATATGGCTGTGTAGCATATAGTTGTGTAGTATATGGTTGTGTAGCATATGGCTGTGTATCATATGGCTGTGTAGCATATAGTTGTGTAGCATATGGTTGTGTAGTATATGGTTGTGTAGTATATAGTTGTGTAGCATATGGTTGTGTAGTATATAGGTGTGTAGTATATAGTTGTGTAGCATATGGCTGTGTATCATATGGCTGTGTAGTATATAGTTGTGTAGTATATGGTTGTGTAGCATATGGTTGTGTAGCATATGGTTGTGTAGTATATGGTTGTGTAGTATATGGTTGTGTAGTATATGGTTGTGTAGTATATAGTTGTGTAGCATATGGTTGTGTAGTATATAGTTGTGTAGTATATAGTTGTGTAGTATATAGTTGTGTAGTATATGGTTATGTAGCATATAGTTGTGTAGCATATGGTTGTGTAGCATATGGTTGTGTAGTATATAGGTGTGTAGTATATAGTTGTGTAGCATATGGCTGTGTATCATATGGCTGTGTATCATATGGCTGTGTAGTATATAGTTGTGTAGCATATGGTTGTGTAGCATATGGTTGTGTAGCATATGGTTGTGTAGTATATAGTTGTGTAGCATATGGTTGTGTAGTATATAGTTGTGTAGTATAAAGTTGTGTAGTATATGGTTATGTAGCATATAGTTATGTAGTATATAGTTGTGTAGCATATGGTTGTGTAGTATATGGTTGTGTAGCATATGGTTGTGTAGTATATAGTTGTGTAGTATATAGTTGTGTAGCATATGGTTGTGTAGCATATGGCTGTGTATCATATAGTTGTGTAGTATATAGTTGTGTAGTATATAGTTGTGTAGTATATAGTTGTGTAGCATATGGTTGTGTAGCATATGGCTGTGTATCATATAGTTGTGTAGTATATAGTTGTGTAGTATATGGTTGTGTAGCATATAGTTGTGTAGTATATGGTTGTGTAGCATATGGTTATGTAGCATATGGTTGTGTAGTATATGGTTGTGTAGTATGTGGTTGTATAGTATATGGTTGTGTAGCATGTGGTTGTGTAGTATATGGTTGTATAGTACATTGATGTGTGGTTATGTTGTTGTCTAGGAGTCAGTAATCATCACAGGAAGAGATTTGCAAAGGTATCTAACAAACGAAAGACAGGGGAATTATTTTGGCCAGCACCAGCTCCATTTCTGAACAAACTGCTACTTTTCATGAAGGCATTCTGGTTGGCATATTAAGGTGTGCACAGAAAGAGGATGTGTTGAGTGAAATTTTCTATTTTATAGTTAAGACTGTTTGCACATATTGTATCAAAACGGGACTAATGAAATATAGCATATTTGAGCATGTATGCGATGATTTAAAGTTACTGTTTGTGACATGCGCAAAACCATTACAAAACTGCTAGTTGTGTGGTGTATGTTTAGAATTTCTTTTGCCATAGTTTGTTTGATTCTCTTGTAAACCTTATCACATAATGATTACTCACTCCTAGAAAACCAAAGAAACCACAATCATACTTAACACAAATAGCTTTTGTAAGTGTATAGTATTTGACTCAATCTGACATTATTATAGCTTATCATCAAGTCATTATTATAAGAAAGCTGTCTAAATTACTGAATAACAGGGTTCTCTATTTGAACATGTTTTCCACTTTTTATGTTTTAGTTGCAAATTTGGTTGAACTATAATCATGTATAGTTTGACATGATGGTGTTACTAACTGATTTACATATGATTTATCAACGTTTCTACACCATGCTACAGGTCATTCAATACCAATAAGCTTATCATAAGTATGTCAGTTCTTCTTCTTCTTTTGCCTTATGTCATCAATTGGGACATAGCCTTCGACTAACTCACCCCAAGTCGTCATATCATTAGCTACCACATGCAGCTCCCCTCCACACCCTTCTCATATTATTTATTTCTGATTAGTCTTCTCTCCTCCATATATTTTTAGATCTTCCTACATTTCTTCCACCATGCAAATTCGATTCAAAGGCCTTTCTAGTTATCCTAATCTCGTGCATGAAGTTGGTCAGTTACTTTCCTCATAATCACACACTCTAGAGTTACATAAATCAGACAAATCAGTGAACCCTGAACCCTTGACCAGTGTCTTGGTACTGGGTGAATGAATTATTGTGGCCAATTTGCTTGATATTGAAGTTCTTCTTCTTCTTCTTCTTCTTCTTTCGTTCGCTTGAAATATGTCTATATCTGCAATGTCGTCTCTTGCATGAATTGAACTGTTTTTTTCAGTTCACACAGTGGTCCATAGAGTTTATCTTCCACTGTCGTCTCTCTAGGCCAGAAGGTTTGCCTAGATATGTTATATTTTGGGCAGTCTTGGAGTATGTGCTCTGCTGTCTGCGACGCCAATCCACATGTGCACATGGCTGTTTCACCAATCTTGAATTTTGTATACATGTGGTTGCGTAATCTATTGTGTCCTGTTCTGAGGCGCAGAATAATGACTTGTTCTGGTCTGTCCATAATGTGGTAGTCATCTTGGGCAGGTTTTGGTGGCTTTCTGACTGATTTGATCATTCTTTTCTTTTGGTGGTATGTAACGGGCACATCAGGCTGTTCCTTCTTTGGCTCCTTCCTTAGCCAATTGATCAGCTCTGTCGTTTCCGGGTACTCCACAGTGGGATGGTATCCACTGTATGGTGACCTTATGCTGACTGCTAAGTTCAGAAAGTAGTGTCCTTAGTACTGGCAATTTCCCAGAGAGGAGCGCCTCGAGTACTGATTTTGCATCTGTTAGTAGCACCACAGGTTGTGTACCATTGCTGTTATTTAGTAATTTCTCTGTTGCTATCTTGATTGCCTCAATTTCGGCATCATAGTTATGGCAGTACTTTCCTGTCGGTACTCTGGCTGTGTCCCTAGTATTATCTGGGTATTCTATGTACACTCCCGCTCCTCCATTTCGAACAGCATTTTGTGCTGACCCATCTGTGTAGACTCGGATCCAGAGGTCCTGTGGGTATTCTTCATCAAGGAAGCTGAGAGTGGCTGTTCTGCGCTGCACACTGTTCTGTTCTTCCTTGTCAAATATTCCTCTCACTTTTGTCTGGATTTGTAATGATAGTCTATGCTCATCTTTCCATGGAGTTCGCTCTGGAATAGTTGTTAGGGGGATACCAACTGTGGGTAGATCAGTGGTTTCTCTGCAGAGTCGTTTGGCCTGGTGGATAAAACTACTTCTTTTCAACCGCCCCATAGCTAGGTTTTCAAATCTGTTCTTCATAGGGTGGCCTGGCAAGCTGAGGAACTTTTCTGCTTGTATTAGCGTTTTTGTATCTCTGCGCTCACTCAGTGCCTGTGTCCTCCCCATCTTCTCCATTTCCACTATAGGGGTTGATCTCATCCCTCCTGTGGTGACTCTAAGTGCTTGATTTTGCACCTTGTCCAGCTCTTGTAGTGTGGTATTTGATGCTGAACACCACGCAGTTGACCCATATTCCAGGTGTGGTCGTATGGATATTGAAGTAAACGCTCCTGGAAATGTAATACGCTTTGCTTTCTGCACCCGATATTGACATGGTTATTGCCCTTTGACTAAGTCAGGTCTTAGTCAGATATGACTGAGCTACCGTATGACAGTAGACGGTACTACCTGCTTTCTGTCAGCGCCGAATGTTGGGCGGCGCTTACCAAACCCGACACCCCACATTGTGCCAACGGCTTCGGGCGGAAGAGCGCAATTGGGAGGGTACTAGCCTTATCCTGGTTCGAGGAAATGCAACCCAAAGACAAAATAAGTCATGGCAGGGCAGACCAGGCCCTAAGCCTTGGTTGGCAGCTGGTCTAGGATCGAAGCTCCAACAGGCGGACAGTTAGAGCATTGCTTTGCTGATCCGGCAGCTTCTGCAGTTTGTCTTGTTCCAGATGTATAGGTGTTAACTTTCCTCTGGAGTGAACTAGGCAGGCCGAGAGAGGGATCATGCTGCATGGGCAACACATGGTTTCTTTATTTTAGCCCAGGCTTTGTGCTATGGAGAGGCAATAACTCCATCCCTGGTCTTAACCGGTCTCGGAATCAAAGCGAGAGGCAACTGTTACGGGTTATAAGTCCTTGTCAGTTGGCGTAGACATGGGGCGCCACGCGTTGCCTCTGACGGTGGGAGACACCTACAGGTGTCACTGATCAGCTACCGCCCGCCTCAAGCTGGGCAGCCCCCGGCCAATTGGGTGCTGATCCGCCACAGCCTGCCTGCTTCAATGGGTGCTTGGGGCTAGGACAAAATCTGAATCGCAGGCTGTAAAACCAATGCACCAGGTACTAATAAAAAGAATAATAGAAACCTCAAGCTACGGCTTGCAACCTGGAACGTGAGAACCATGTGTCCAGGATTTTCCACTGACTTGACAAATATTGACGATGTGAGAAAAACGGCTGTGATTGATGCTGAACTCAATCGTCTTAACATTGATATTGCTGGCCTGCAGGAGACTCGCCTCGCTGAGGAAGGGTCACTCAGGGAAAACAATTACACCTTTTTTTGGAAGGGAAGAGGGCAGGCAGAAAAAAGGCAACATGGTGTGGGCTTTGCAGTGAAGAATTCGCTACTGGGAATGATTGATATCCCAGCTGGAGGTAATGAAAGATTATTATCACTGCGCTTGGCAACCTCTTGTGGATTTGCCACCATTCTCACTGCATATGCACCGACACTCACTTCCTCTGATGATGTGAAAGATACGTTCTATGAGCAGCTAGACTCTGCGATCAAGGCAGTTCCAAAATCCGACTACATTTATATGCTCGGTGATTTCAATGCTCGTGTGGGCAAGGACTCGAGTTCATGGCCAGTGTGCCTTGGAAAATACAACATCGGTCGCATGAATGATAATGGGCAAAGGCTGCTGGAGCATTGCACTAGAAATGACCTATGTATTACAAACTCCTTTTTTAAAACAAAAGAGATGCATACGGTCACATGGAAACATCCAAGATCCGGCCATTGGCATCAGCTGGACTTCATTATCACACGGAGACAACATCTGAACCATACATCATTAACTCGAAGTTACCACAGTGCTGACTGTGATACAGATCATTCTTTGGTTGTTGCAAGGGTTAGACTGAGACCAAAGAGAATCTACACAGCTAAACACAAGTCTAGCCCCAGGATTAATATTATTAACACTCACGATCCTGGAAAGTGCTTTGAATTTCAACAGCAACTTGAGGACGCTTTCAATGATACATCAGAAAATTGTATAGTAAATGATAAATGGAGTAAACTTAAGGAAACTATTTATAAAACAGCGGTAGGGGTTTACGGCACTGTGGATCATAAGAGGCAGGACTGGTTTGCGGCAAACAGCCAGATACTGCAGCCCTTGATTGATAAAAAGAAGATAGCTCTCTTAAGAAACAAGGAAAGACCAACGAGTAACACTCTGAGTGAGCTGAAGCAAGCGAGGAAGGATGTACAAAAGGCTGCCAGGCAGTGTGCAAATGACTATTGGATCAAGTTATGTGAGTCCATTCAAATCGCAAGTGATAAGGGAAACATCAGAAGCATGTATGAAGGGATAAAGAAAGCCTGTGCTCCAATGATCAAAAGAAGTGAACCGCTGAAAACCTTGACTGAAGAAATCATCACTGATAAGAAACAGCAGATGGATAGATGGGTCGAGCACTATTTAGAGCTTTACTCAAGTGAGACCAAGCTGGCGGATGATGCCCTCAACGCCATAGAGGCCCTGCCAACTCTTGACCACCTGGACACACTTCCCACTATAACAGAAGTTAAGTGTGCTATAAATGAGCTTGCATCTGGCAAGGCTCCAGGTAAGGATGGGATTCCAATAGAGGTGATCAGGAGTGGGCAAGACACCCTCGCTCTACAGATCCACCAGCTAATAGAGCTATGCTGGCGAGAAGGACAAGTCCCACAGGATTTCAAAGATTCAAACATCATAACGCTGTACAAGAACAAGGGAGATCGGAGCGACTGCAACAACTATAGGGGTATCTCACTTCTGTGTATTGTTGGGAAAGTATTTGCCAGAATTGTCCTGCGCAGACTTCAAGTCCTGGGAGATCAAGTCTACCCCGAATCACAGTGCGGCTTCCGTCAGAACCGGTCTACCATTGATATGATATTCTCATTGCGACAGATGCAAGAAAAATGCCGGGAACAAAATCAGCCACTGTTTATTGCCTTCATCGACCTCACAAAGGCATTCGATTTGGTCAGTCGTGAGGGTCTGTTCAAAGCACTAAAGAAGATTGGCTGTCCACCAACTCTTCTGTCCATTGTGGAATCGTTCCACACAGGCATGACGGGTATAATCAAGTTTGATGGCTCAACTTCAGAAGAGTTTGAAATCAAGAGTGGAGTTAAGCAAGGTTGTGTACTATCCCCCACCCTCTTTGGGATATACTTTTCACTTCTACTGAAATATGCCTTTCGTGATCAGGATGACGGTATATACATTCACTCACGCTCAGATGGTGGCTTCTATAATGCTCAGAGATTGAAGGCCAAGACCAAAATTAGCAGGGTACTAATCAGAGAGTTGCTTTTTGCGGATGATGCTGCGATTACGACCCACTCTGAGGAAGAATTACAACATCTACTATCTGCATTCTCCAATGCTTGTTCTGAATTTGGTTTAACAATTAACAAAAAGAAGACACAGATTATGTCACAAGGTGCACATGGTGTACCATCAATCTTTATTGACGACGCCGAACTGGAGATAGTAGACCATTTTACATATCTTGGATCAGAGGTAAATAGCAAATTATCCCTCGATCAGGAAATCAACATCAGGATTGGCAAGGCAGCAACAACAATGAACATGTTAGCAAAAAGAGTCTGGGAGAACAGGAAGCTTACTGCCAAAACAAAAGTCCTCGTCTACCAAGCCTGTGTCCTTAGTACTCTTCTTTATGGCAGTGAAACCTGGACAACTTACTCACGCCAAGAGAAACGTTTAAACAGCTTTCATAAGCGGTGTCTGCGAAGAATACTTGGTATTAAGTGGCAAGACAAAATCACAAATACTGAAGTATTGGAAAGATCAGGTTGTGTGACGGTGTATTCCATGCTCAGTCTTCGTAGACTTAGATGGATAGGACACGTTAGGAGGATGGATGATGGTAGAATACCAAAGGACATCTTTTTTGGTGAATTACAGACGGGTAGGAGATCTCAGGGTCGGCCTCTACTACGATACAAAGATGTGTGTAAGCGGGACATGATTGATACAGGCATTGATAATGCACAATGGGAGCACGTCGCCGCTGAACGTGTTGCATGGAGGGCAACTATCAGAAATGGAATAAAGACAAAGGAGAAAATGATTGCAGATAAAGCACACACAGAGCGTGAGAGACGTAAGATGGTGCAAAATGGTGGAAATGACCATGTTTTCACATGCACCTACTGTGGGCAAACATTTGCAGCAAGAATTGGCCTTACCAGCCACATTCGCCACCGCCATGGATCGTAGTTATTGCCATATGACAGTTATTAAGCCTTTTTGAAGCACAATGTACCAAACTATCGTCTGTCAAGACGGAAAGGTGCCAATGATGATGATGATGATTGCCCTTTGATTATAGCTTCAAAATAATGATTGTGACCATTGGATTATTCTTAACAGTATTCTAAAATCCTGAATGGAAAGAACCATGAAAATGCACATACACAAGTGGATATTCTTTTTCGCATACGCCTTACGTCAATCTAAATAGATTTAAAGAAAACAGCAGCTAACCTGAGATAGTTCAATCTAGAAAGTGTGTGCTTGAATGTTGCGGGTATAGACTACAAATAATTACACCTCTTCTGCATATGTTGGACATTCAAGAAAACAAATGCCTGTTAGTCATTCTACCAATTCTACAGTTACATTCTCCGGTATCTCATATCTGTATTATGCTGAACATATGATATTTCAGTCTGTTATGTCATGTGCAGTATGCCCTGCCTGGTGATTGCTAAATGTTTACTTCGGTCGAGTCGTTTCTTCTTCTTCTTTCGTTCGCTTGAAATATGTCTATAACTGCAATATTGTCTCTTGTATGAATTTAAGTGTCTTTTTTAGTTCACTCAGCGGTCCATAGAGTTTATCTTCCACTGTCGTCTCTCTAGGCCAGAAGGTTTACCTAGACATGTTGTAATTTGGGCAGTCTTGGAGTAAGTGCTCTGCTGCCTGCAACGCCAATCCACATGTGCACATGGCTGATTCACCAATCTTGAAGTTTGTATACATGTCGTTGCGTAATCTATTGTGTCCTGTTCTGAGGCGCAGAATAATGAGGTGTTCTGGTCTGTCCATAACATGGTAGTCATCTTGAGCAGGTTTTGGTGGCTTTCTGACTGATTTGATCATTCTTTTCTTTTGGTGGTATGTAACGGGCACATCAGGCTGTTCTTCTTTTGCTCCTTCCTTAGCCAATCGATCAGCTCTGTTGTTTACATGTATTCCACAGTGGGATGGTATCTACTATATGGTGACCTTATGCTGACTGCTAAATTAAGAAAGTAGCGTCCTTAGTACTGGCAATTTCTCAGACAGGAACGCCTCGGATACTGTTTTTGCATCTGTCAATAGCACCACAGGTTGTGTACAATGGCTGGTATTTAGTAATTTCTCTGTTGCTATTTTGATTGCGTCAATTTCAGCATCATAGTTATGGCAGTAATTTCCTGTTGGTACTCTGACCGTGTCCCTAGTATTATTTGGGTATTCTATGTACACTCCCGCTCCTTCATTTCGAACAACATTTTGTGCTGACCCATCTGTGTAGACTCGGATTCAGAGGTCCTGTGGGTATTCTTCATCAAGGAAGCTGAGAGTAGCTGTTCTGCGTTGCACACTGTTCTGTTCTTCCTTGTCAAATACTCCTCTCCCTTTTGTCTGGATTGGTAGTGATAGTCTATGTTAATCTTTCCATGGAGTTCGCTTTAGTATAGTTTTCAGAGGGATACCAACTGTGGGCAGATCGGTGGTTTGAGTCCGTCTATCTGTACTCTGGCTTTTCTGTTGTGCAAGTATGCTTTCACCCATTTGTACATTCTTCCATTGGCTTTACAGTTTCTCAGTTTCTTCATCTGACCTTCTTTTCAGTCTTGTCAAAGGCTTTCTTCACATCTATCCATGCAGCAAGCACTAGCTTCTTCTCTTGGAATGCATCCTCAATTTCTTGAGAGAGGTAGGCTGTCCGATCTTCCGTAGAGTACACTGCCTAAAGCCAGCTTGCTGTGGCACAAGGATGTTTTCACTTTCAATGTCTGTGATTGATGATGCGCTCCATTGTTTTGCAGAGACAGCTGATGAGGGTAATTGGTCTGTAGCTAAAGGCAATAGAACTATCTTTCCCTGATTTTAGGAGGGGTATCATGATTGCTTCTCTCCAGGCTTGTGGAACACTGCCTAGGGTCCAGCTGTTATTGAAGATCTGCAACAGCTTTGCTTTGGCCTCTGTTCCTAGGCCCCTGGTCATTTAATTGGAGATATCATCAGCTCCTGATGACTTTCTCATTTTCAGTTTTGATATGCCCAGCTCCATTTCGCTGATTGTGATAGGTGCCTCCAGAACCTCATGTACCGCTTCATTCGCCTTGCATGTTGCCATTTCTCTCAAATCTCTGGTTGTTTCTCAGGACTAATGTCGATATTGTTATCTTGTTTGAATGAGTCCGCAAAATGGTCGGCTGCTTGCTTTCCTGTTAAGATGTTTCCGTCTTGAGTAGTGCAAGTTTTGAGTTTCTCCTAGTGCCCTCATCGTTAATGTGTTTTATTAGCTTCCACAATTTGTGTGTCTCTCTTTCAAAGTTCAGAGACTTTTCTCCTGCCAACTTTTCCGTCTGGCCTGCAGCTTGGCTCTTTGAAATTTGGCTTTTGTGTCGAGTCGTTAATACGCGTAATCTTTCTGGTGGCATTGGTGCTCCGATTCCCACTTTGTTCCCTTAGTACTTCTTATAATGGTAGTCTCTGTGGCGAAGTGGTCAAGCCGCTTGACTCGGGCTCCGAAGGTTGTGAGTTCGATTCCGGGCCGCGTCCTTCGGTTCACGATTTAAATTTTTTGGAGACTCCTGTGGGTCGTCGCTAGAGCTACGGAGTTCGTGCTTGGTGCGACGCTTTCCGCGCTGCGGAAAGAGATCGAGCAATATGGGATAAAACCTGGTGCAATGAAGTCAACCCTGTCGACTTTTGAGCGACTTTTTAAGTACTTCTTATAACCCTCTTGGCCTCAACACAGGTTTTGTCTCTACCAGATTGAGGAACTCTTTCATCTTCCTTTGTAAATTTGTCTGCCTCTAAATATCCAGGTATGTTGTATTGTGATAATGGTCGTCTCTAAGAAGAAAGAAATACTACAATGTGTTATACGGGCAAATGTAAATATTCTTAAACAAGTGAATCGGTACAATTATGTCGGAACAGTCATAACATCTGATGGGACGTGATTTGAAGAGATTAGGATGGAAAAGATAGTGACCAATGCAAAGATGTCAATTGCAACGAGAAAAAGAATGTTGAAGTTCTGAACAGAACCTGTACAGTTATGTGGGTGTGAAACATGGATAATAAGTAGACAAGCTGAGAAACATCTGATGTTTTAGTTACAAGTTCTTCAGAAGTCGGAGTGGGTACCCCTGATGGCGAGGGACACTGGTAATAGGGAAAGCTAATTCACACACAGAATCTGTCCGATGCACTAGATGAAGTAGCACGTGTGTGGATCACGCTTGAGTTCAAAGCGAACGAATGAACACAAAATCTGGTATTGAGAAAATAACACCCATAGACACAGAAAGAAGAAACACAGCCATAAAGTGCAATTTTTTTGCATATCGTATTTACAGGACATCGCTGTCAACACCAGCCCTGATGTCGTTGATGTCTTGGCAAGTTTACGTTCAGTAGTTTGCCATTGCATTCTGAACGCCAGCTCCCATACCAACACGTTAACACCCAATCGACACGGTCTGCTGTCAAATCGGTCGCAGCTATGTTTTGAACGCAAGTAAGCGGAATTACGAACTGCGACCATAACGCCTTTGCCACGGAGGAGGCATAAAGTGTCACATAAAGATATTACCCAAGCAGCACCTGGACCCTAGCATATACATAAGGATATGACAAAAATAATCGACAGAACTTGGACGTTGTGGAAGGCGATGGGGGGGGGGGGGTGGGGGGGGGGGGGGGGGGGGGGGAGGGGGGGGGGAGATAAATTCTACTGAATCTGAAAAATGCAGGGAAATAAATCATCTGTGGCACCTGGGAATTAACAAGCAATTGCACAGCAGAGATAGAAGTCTTGAAAAATGCAGAACAAATGTTGTTGGCAGAACAAATAAAGAGAAACATCAAAGTCTCTTTACGGATGCGACGTCAGTTGTTTCAGTATTGAAGTATAGAACAGTGCAGAACTAGCAGACCTAATGAAAGCACTATCAGGGCTAATGTCGGAAATACAAAAGGATTGTAATTCAAGGAATCAAAATACCTTGTTTTGAAGATGCTGACAGACTGGTCAAGGCCTGTGGACAACTATCTCAGCGGAAGATTCACAAAACCATTGATGAGGCCAATAGATTTCTAAGAAGCAATAATAGAACCAATAGCGTGCGCGGTGTGTGTAATGATTAGGACGTTACAGTAACAATGGCATGAGCATGTTCGAGGAGGGTTGGGTGAGAGCTCTCTACATGAGGTAAAGACTGATCACCTATTCCTCCCTACACCCAGGCCTTCAAGATGTGATGGTTCTAACAATTCACATACCCACGGTAAGTTCCTGCTACGAGACTTCTTTCTTTTTCTTTAATTATAAGACGAAGTGGAAAGCAAAGCATCCAGGCCACTAGAAATATGATACCTGCAGCACACTGCACTGAAGAGATCGAGTAACAGACATCGCATAGGACATGACAGACTACAAACCAATTGGTAAATAAATGAAAAACAGGAGATACTGATGTATACAACTGTGGACCTGGTAAAACGACAGGTAAATAATATTTGTTGCAGAAATATCCAACATATGCAGAACAGAACAAACTATTCTATTGCTAGACTCGGTCAGTTTGTGGACACATTGTTTGGAGATGTCAACAAGTTCAAGATATCTTTGGATATATTCTTACGGACATCGGATGCTTTACTGTGAAAAATAGACCAAATTGCTTTTATATGTGTGTGTTAATGCATTTCTTCTCTGTTAAATGAGGAGTTAAACAGATAGATAGGCATTCGCAATATAACTATCAGAAATAAAACACTACATATGAATTAATCATGATTTACGATTTAGCTAAGTTTTGAAATGTGAACCGCACATGATCATTGACTTGTTGACATTTCCAAACAAATAGCTGGCATTTATATATGGATACTAAAGTCTTTGGCGCGGTGAAACGATCACAACCAACCATCAGCCGGCGACGATTGTATCTACCCAGCGTCCACGCTTTTCTCTCAAATCATGGGAAATAAAAATGCGCCATCTTCTTTCTAACATTCCCATGATTCAAGGAATTGAGTTCCAAGTGTAAAAATAGCCACAGACATTTAACGAGACACGTCAAACAATTAACACCAGTTTTATTTCTTTCGTTTTACTTTGTGGCTTGTTGTTTTTCTTTCCTGCAATTAGCACTAAAGCCAGCCAGCCAGCCAGCCATCCGTCTTTATACCAGTCTTCCTGTTACATTGTCATTATATTTTCTTATCTCCCATCGTTGTTTCCTGTTTCTTCTGTTTTTGTGTATGTTTAAACTAGCTATTTAACCCGAGTCTTCCACTTCTGCTTCTCCTCCTCCTTCCCCTCCTACTGTCTCTCTGCCTGCCTGCCTGCCTGTCTGTCTGTCTGTCTGTCTGCCTGCCTGTCTGCCTGCCTGTCTGTCTGTCTGTCTGTCTGTCTATCTGTCTGTCTGTCTGTCTGTCTGTCTGTCTTTCGTCTTCTTCTTCTTCTTGCAAATGTTGTCCATTGATATGTCACCATCATCATGTGCCCAGCCGATAGGCGTGAGCGATCATGTTTCGTCATCTCATACGATCACTGGAGTCGTTGATCAGTTTTGTTTTCTTATTTCGGTCATTCCAGGTGGCCAAGAGATATTTACTTCTCTACCCTTTCCTTGTTCTTTCCCCCTCAGTCTTGTCAGTTGCCACCAAATTATCTAATTTATTTCTTATCATAAGGCGCCTAAAATGTTTGACTGTCTACAACTAATTTATCTAATCAGTTTACGGTTTTAATTTGCTTCTTATGAGACTTGCGTGGTGGTTCCGATTGGCACATTCTTGATATAGTTACCGAACCAGCTGTCTATCCCATCTTTCAGTGCCCATTATGCCAAAATGCGGGGATATGACATGTAATGCAATTGCCAATTGTAGCCGTGGCGAAGTGGTCAAGCCGTCTGCCTCACGCTCTGAAGGTTGTGGGTTCGATCCGGGCCGCGTCTTTCGGTTCACGTGTGCATTTTTCTTGGACACTTCTGGGGGTCGTCGCTGGAGCTACGGAGTTCATGCTTTGTACGACGCTTTAAGGCTTTTTTTAAAGACACTTGAGGACATGCTGTACATGTCTCCATGATACTCATTATGCACAATGAATCACGCAGTATGGGTGCATGAATGTAGTCCCACGACTCAAACTATAACAGTGCATTTGTTAGTGCCAGTATTTCCACTATCATGCTAATCATTTTGTGCCCTGAGAGGAAGAGATCTCCAGGACCCACACTTTAAGGCGAAGTGTGTGTGTGTGTGTGTGTGCGTGCGTGCGTGCGTGCTTAAAATAAATACAGCTGTATCAGTATATTTTTTTCTTTTTATGTTACGATTAAGCCTTTCAATCCGTCACGTCCATTTTGTTTGTTGTGATTGAGCTCTTGTACAGCTGATCGGGTCAACTTTCCGTCTGTGTGATGTACTAATTGCATTATCATGTTTCTTGTGTTTATAACGTGTGTTTCTCCATGCATTCTTAAATAATTCTGCTACATGAGAATGCCTGGAAAGCCAATGCACATCCCATGTGGAACAACCGACCCGTCTGTGTACATTGCAGCATCTACGCCATCCCTATTGTTGCCTCTGTTTTGTCGTGTATACATCTGCTACGGAAATATCCATTTCATCGGCGTCCTTCTTCCTTTGTATTGTGAGATAGTCGTTCTTGTAGAGCAGTGTTTGTTGTTAGCTGGTTATAACTGAGATATACTATGTCAAATGCGTGGAAATGCAACCTAAGACTTCATGTGAATGCAGGGCAGACCAGCTCTAAGCTTTGGTCTACAACTGCTCCTCAATCAAATCGTTGACAGTTAAGGCATTACTTTCCTGATCCGGCAGCTCCTGCAGTTTCTCTTGTTCCAAACGTGTTGGTGTTATCTATTCTCTGGAGCAAAACTAGGCAGACCGAGAAAGGGATCATGCCGCATGGGCATCACATGGTCTCTACGACTCAGGCCAGGCGTTGTGATAAGGAAAGGTATAACTCCATCCATGGTCTGGTTGTAGTTATTATTCCTATTTTGATACCATAATATAACACACTATTGTCTGTCAAGACAAAATGTGCCAATAACATTAACTATGTCTATTATGATTGTCGTTAACATGGATAAAGAAGACACACAGAATATATTGCATAATTTATCGCTTGATAGTAAGCTTTTAGGACAGTGGGTAGACACTCGTCTGCCTGCCTGCCTGCCTGCCTGGTGGGCATGGACAGTATTCGCGTCAGATCGGTTTCGAATTTTTAAAATGGATCGATCCATGCTAAACATGGGTGCCAGGAAATGTCTTGGGAAGTAAAGGCGTGATGCTAACCGCCTCACCCACCCAGTGCCGATTGGTCTATAAAAAAATAAGTCTAGAGCACTATGTACCCAATGCGCCTTAACGTGTAAAATAGTGCTTTTCTGGCTTTTTTTTTTTTGCTTTATTATATTATGCTTTATCTAATCTCATCCGATGCATACACCATTACTGGTAAAAGGTATATTAAAAAAAATAGTTAGGTGTACTATTAAAATTGAATCATTTTAGCTGAAATACACAAACATAATGGCACGTGCTTCACTGTCATTATGGTATCTTAAAAGAGACTATCATGATGTTTTTGGGTAAACAATTGTTTTTATTTGGCTTAGGGATTGACATCAGACAGTTATGCAGAAAATTCACTGACGCCATGTCAGTGCTATAATTGAAAAAAAATTAATTATTTTCTCAAGATTGCATAACTTAGATTCTTCGTGTGAGCATATCTGACCATATCTGGACCTAGTGCATAGTCTTTTCTTTCCTTCAGCACACGTTTGATATCTTTAATTGCATGATGTTCTCGTTTCTTGTCACGCATTACTCGAGCTAGATTCTCAACATCTGCACATATGGTGTTCATGACATGTTCAGCCTGGTGTACTCATCTTTAAGAAAGGTGTCATCCTTCTCCCTTCAATTGTCATTAGCTGGCCATTTTCACAGTATAACATATCCAATGAGGTGGCTGTCCCTTCCTACCTATCTGCCGATGCAGCTTCCAGAGCTTGTTTTATCGTCTTCAGTCGCATCCATGAACTATTCCATTTTATTTTCTTAACATTACTTTCAATGAGATAACGGTTGGAACGATTAGTAGTATGACTCTTCGCTGGCTGTTGAACGAGAGAACGGAGCGCGTATTGGAATGTCCTGAGTACATTGATCCTGGTTCTTAGCCCAACTCAAATCAGCTCAACTCAACAACTTTCGAATAACGAAGAAACAAACAATAGATTGCACGATTTATTGCCTGGCATATTTCGCTGCATCTCGTCAGGTACATACTGCAGAAATCACACAACTTATGTGAATTAACTAGATAAATCCTTCAAGTTGAAATACACACATATTCGCACAGTAATGTCAATTATCTACCACGGTAATTTTAAGCTGACTAACATGTCTTTCTGTTTGCACAATTCTAGCTTGAGTTGATTGATCATAATTGCTTCTGCAGAGACACTCCAGTAGTGTGTATGCGTTACATCCTTGGTCTGCCTACTGTTGCTGGTAGGCACAAGGTGATGCAAGTGAAGGCATACCTCAGAGTAGCTGCAGACACAGATCACCCGTTGCATGAGGCGCTGGACGTAGTTAAGGGTCAGAGACTGATAAGAGGGAAATCATGGATGGCTCAGGCGGAGGATACGATCAGACAGGTGTGCCCCATGGAGAACATCAGGCGAGGAGAGGAGTGGGTCAGAGTGCCAGCCGAACAGTCAGACTTGTGCAGGGTTATAATCACATTGAGCCGGGAGTGCAGGGAGTGGCCAGCAGGGGCCACGGAAGTGGAAATTCAGCAAATAATTCAGGAAAATTCTCGCCCGGGTGATGTGATTATCTACACGGATGGGTCGGTGTTGAGAGGTAGGAGAGATGCCTGGGGGTTCTTGGCAAAGACTAATGGTCGGCGTTTGGTGCAGGAGAGCCTGGCGTATGATGATACTACATCTAGCTTAAGAATGGAGGTGGAGGCGGTCAGTGCAGCTTTCCGCTGGATAGAGAACACGATACATACACACATTGTGATTGTTACTGACTCAGAAAGCATGCTGAGGAGGGTGAGAATAGGCAAGCTTCGTGCAGAGTGGCTTGCTTCGCTTCGGAGATCACGTGTAGCAAGCATCACCTGTATCTTTTCTCCTGGGCATGCCGGTGTGCTGGGGAATGAACAGGCGGACAGATTGGCTGGCTCGGCAAAACTTGGTGGAGTATTGATGTATGACAAAACAGATGTGGTTGCGGCCTTGTGGGAGCACGTGTACACATCGGAGGAGCAAATGGATCACCATGGTCTGGTAAGAATGAGACAGCGAGGTGTGACGAGGGGATCTGGCCGATGCTCGACGCTCAGAGGAAAGGCGAGACGGACATATAATCAGATTGCTGCTGGAACTATTAGTGTTGGAACTCTTCGCTGGCTGCTGAGGATGGGGACGGAGCGCTTATGGGAATGTCCCGAATGCTGTGATGTCGGTTCCTAAATCAATCAATCAATCAATCGATTGCTTCTGCAAATTTTAACAAGCGAGTATTTTGTGTGTTAAACAACACGCGAAAGGCAGTGTCTCTGTCAACCACATGGCCGCTCTCGACAATATGCCTACCAATAGAAGACGCCGGGAGCTTCCGGTGTGTCGGCCCCATGAGGCTATCATCTCCTGTGTGTTGTAACTTGTTGACCCATTGAGGTATGTGTTCTGACATTCGTTTGTTAAGCTGTCTCTCTGTTCTACCAATGTAGAAGGCCTGGCATCTACATGTGAATTGGTAAATACAATTGTTTGTGTTAACAAATTGTAATTGTCAACAACTTTCTTTGCATGATCTGCGCAAAGCTTCAACTCTGTAAACATTGCTTTCTTCTAGCCTTCCACTGGTTTGAGATCCTCGTGCGAATCTGGAGACAATCTCCACACTCGTTGCTCACGTTTTTTTTTTTACCTTTCCAGCTTCTTGCACCTCTGGAGCCCACCGTAATCTTTGCAAGTGTTCGCTTGCTGGCCTCTGTACACGCTCTTTGACTAAGGCATCCAGTGAACGCTCCTTTCCGGTTCTATGTTATGACTCTACGTGTCTTACTTGCTGCTGATTTGTCTGATTTAGACACCAGTGCAGAACAAGACATGATACTCCACTTTCCACAGAGTGCTTCTGCATCCTAGTGACCAATGCGGGATTAGTTTCAGTGTCTATATCTCATGAGTCCATTACTATTAATTTTAGTCTACCTTCATTGATGCGCAAACTACTGAAAGTAAACTTGCCAACAGATCGTAATAGCAAATAATGCTGGTGTTGACTGCAACGTCCTGTAAAGGATATGCAACTAACTGTTATTTTCCATTGAAGCAGACACACCATTGAATCCAAAAAATGTATCATCCGGTACTTTTTTCTCAGCTGCTATCCCTTTCGGATCTGTCCCATCTTCAGGCGCATTCATTACTATAGTGTGTGTGTGTGTTTTTTTTTTTTTTGCCTCAATATAAAATTCAATATCTCAGTAACCAACTGAGGGACAATGATGAGATTTAGTATATAACCTTATCATTATGTCCACGCAACAAAAAAAAATTTTGTTCTGGAGATTTTACAGCAGATTTCAAAGTATGCGGTATATTAATTACGACTTAGACATTACGTCCATGATTTTAACAGTATTACAGCTTCACCAAGAGACGTCCCGGCATTTTTTTGAAATTTTCACGTGATTTCCGTTTTGAAACAAACAGCGCGAAGATTCAGATGTGTCTTCAAATGGGGGTTCTTTCTTGAAACGTGATTATATAAATAAACTAGCTGACAAGGCCCGGCTTCTGGCGGGGATCGATCGATCGATCTATCTATCTATCTATCTATCTATCTATCTATCTATCTATCTATCTATCTATCTATCTATCTATCTATCTATCTATCTATCTATCTATCTATCTATCTATCTATCTATCTATCTATCTATCTATCTATCTATCTATCTATCTATCTATCTATCTATCTATCTATCTATCTATCTATCTATCCATCCATCCATCCATCCATCCATCCATCCATCCATCCATCCATCCATCCATCCATCCATCCATCATCCATCCATCCATCCATCTAATCTATCTATCTATCTATCTATCTATCTATCTATCTATCTATCTATCTATCTATCTATCTTTCTATCTATCTATCTATCTATCTATCTATCTATCTATCTATCTATCTATCTATCTATCTATCTATCTATCTATCTGCCTGCCTGCCGGCCCACCCACCCACCCACCCACCTAGCCAGCCAGCCAGCCAGCCAGCCATCCACCCACCCAGCCACCCACCTACCTTTCTGCCTACCTACCTACCTACCTAACTACCTACCTACCTACCTTTCATATAAGCTCCCGTTCCCGACTGTCTGTCTGTCTGTCTGTCTGTCTGTCTGTCTGTCTGTCTGTCTGTCTGTCTGTCTGTCTGTCTGTCTGTCTGTCTGTCTGTCTGTCTGTCTGTCTGTCTGTCTGTCTGTCTGTCCGCGCTATTAAATATTGATAAAAGTTACTGGAAAAAACGTCAGGACCATGTGTTGAAAGAGGAAGAGGACTATTGGAGAAAGGATGGATTGAAGGTTGTATGTTCGATTCCGGGCCGCGTCCTTCATTTCAAGAGTGCATTTTTTTCGGACACTCCCGATGGTCGTCGCTGGAGCTACGGAGTTCGTGCTTTGTGCGACGCTTTCCGCGCTGCGGAAAGAAACTGAGCCAAATGGGATAAAAACCCGGTGCAATGCAGCCGACCCTGTCGATTTTAAGCTACTTCTTTCATTGCACCCACTCCCATACGAATTCGGATACGCCTTTGTTTGTCCACATTACCGTAAACATAACCTTTTTAGCCAGAAATCACTAGTTGTTAAGCAAAACATCAAAGGAATGTCGCGGCTTTCAATGATTTAAGTTGTTTTTGGACCTATCAAAGACATATTCCTTGGGTGGGGGTAAATATAAGACGGCTGGAAAAATTTCATAACGATGCAACAGACAATTTTCAAAATAATTGATCGTGAATGAAGGCAAGCAAATGTGGACATACTATATCTCCACATATCAGGGCTTCCTAGACAGAAGTCTTATCACTTTCAGCCAGCCCCACTGCTCCTTGCTGATAAAAGCCTCTCCACCGGCATATACATGTTCTACGTGTCAGCTCAGCCCCCCCATCTCTGTCTTTATCCACTGCACCTCTTTGCCAACCTGGTTGGATGGCAACATATCATGTTAAGTGATGAATGTTTGGTACCATTATCCATACATGTGGCCCCAAACATAAGACGTCCATCATTAACCCTTGGCCATTTAGATCCACAGCATGTGAGTCTACATTCACCTTGGGAGTCCGAATTGTAGATACGCTAGATACGCTGGCCACATCAGTCTGCGGGCACCTTTGGCCATGAGAGTTCTTCAATTAATGAACTGATAAAAGTATAGGAGAAACAGAAGACGTATGATAGGCCTAACACTCGATATCATCAAGAAGACATGCAATTTCATTTCGAATACTTTAATACTATTTTATTTTATTTATTTCATTTTTAAACTTACATTAATATGGTGAACATAAAATCAAATAAAGAAAAGAATAACAATAACAAACAGAAAGATTCGATTTCGGATGCCGATATATACGAGCGATTGCCAGAATGTGTCAGATCCCATTCATAATAATCAAATACCATGCAAACCCGTAAGTATTTCCTCAGTCGCCTTTAACAATAACTAATTAACTCTCGTCAACCTTTTACAACCGCACGAGATATAACTTTTCGCCATATTTGCATAAAAAGTCACTATGGAAAAAAGAAAAAAACAGTAAAAATTGTTATGACGTTGACATTTTCATAGCAAACATTGTCTTTCAGTGTAATATTTCTTGCGGAGTCTGTGACGAAAGGGTAGCGAGAGATATTCGCAGTCCTGCATACCCCGTTCGAAATTAGCTGTATTCAAATATGTTTAAATGGTCATTTACTTGACCACGTGACAACCAAGCCAGCCCGCTTTATCGGCAAGTGGCGCCTTATGCCACAATTCTTTATTGTGCCACTGATTCTCTTTACAATAGTCATTTATGAAAGACGTCGTGTACAATGAAAATGTTGACTGACATAAGAATCAGTCTAACGTATTTCGGCAAAATGCCTTTGTCTGTTATGAAAAACATATGGTATCATTGAACATTCTCTCTTTTGCTCTTTATCCCCTATTGGGACATAAGCTGTCAATCAAACCACAGTAAGTTGTGCTATCTTTTGCTATCTCCTGCAGCACAGTCCATGTCTTTCATGCATTCTTCATCTTTGTAATTCTCTTCTCCATGTGTTTCGCTATTTCGTTTGCCTTGTGGTTCTAATCAAGAGAGTGTCTAGCTTATATTATTCCCAGGCTTCCAATTCAGCATCAGCATCCCCCATTCCTGGTTCATTGGTATTTGTCTAGTTGTCTCCATGAGCTCTGCCTTGGTGATTCTCTCATGCAGTTTTATTCCCATTATTCTGCGCAAACACCAATTAGTGAATGTTGGCAGTTTATTTATCATTCCTGTTTTTATTCTTCGCGTGTCTGCTTGAACACTGTACACTATCAAAAAGTTGAGTATGGGAAACAACTTCATGTGAATAACTAACAATTAATTTTAAATTACATTTTTAAATGGCTATTTTAAATATATGTTTCTAAGATGAAATTATTCAGGTCAAACGTAGCACGAAAAGTCATGAAATCTTAGGAAGGTAATGTGGTGGTTCCCCTAACCATCCACTTCCAACCTGGGATATTTTACCTTTGACAGCCATATCCGACTGTCAGAACAAGTGAGTGTCCTGCTCTGCTCAACTGCAGAGTTGTCCACTTATGGTGGATAGTCGATCTCCAGAGCTGTGTTCGCCACGCTGTGGTGTGTATTCTATCCTCTATCGATTCCACGTGCAGTTAGGATTTTCCCTTCCTACAGATATTGAGCCATGATGACATGTCCTCAAACTCTCCAGTATGTTTAAATGATTAATCTAAGTTAACTTTGCAGTTGTCACGGTGTTATCTAATAAGAAGAGAGATTCGTGACAACTGGAAAGATCAGTGGGAAAACAAGCAGAGGCTGGCCGAGGGAAATGATGCTGGGTGGACTGAGACGATGGTGCGGAAGAATATAATCAGAAGATTTGATAAACATTATCAACAAAAAACCGCTATACGCAGTGGCCAATGCAATTAAAATTAAAATTTATATTTTGTTTAGTGTGTCTTATCTACTTATTTCTTTTACTACCATCAGTGACAAAGTATGTCTGTGAATTACGTATGGGTATATTGCGGGTGCAGTGGCATAGTGGTTATTACGCTTGGTTGTTATAATACTGGTCCGGGTTCAATGGTCGAATTACTGTTTCCGGTGAGAATGGCTCTTGGGGTCGAAACAGTAACACACAAATGGGTCTATGATAATTCTCAAAATTTTCTTGGAATTGTTTGGGAAGGAAAGGCGAGGGAAAGGAATCTGGATACCGCACCTCGAGTGTAGTGGCCTGGAATAAGACACCACAAGGTAGAATATTGTCTATTTTTAGACAGGTGAATCTACCTGGCTGAGATACTTGGCATTTAACGTCACTTACGGCAGTAACAGAGCTGATAACAGGCGAGAACAGCGTGGCAGTATTCATAACCAGTACCCTACGATATCAGTAAGTATCTTTACATTCCGATATAAATTGAGGTAGATCTAAAATATATATGAGTGTAGCCCACGTTATAATATATCACGTCGATTACATTTAATCGGTCAATCCATCCATCCATCCATCCATCCATTCCATCCATAAACCAATCTATCAATCAATCAATCTATCAATGCTTTTTCTCTCTATTCCATATCAATCAATCAGATGGTATTCAAATAACGGCGTTCAACCCCACATTTGCTGATTCGCGCAAATGATAGTCTTGACTAGTGGCGACACCATTATTAAGAATTATGTTGGTTAAATATCAAAGCAAGCAACATGTTACTTCAACTAGCCAGGGCGTCCCTTAGAAGTGTCGAAATAGACCACCTCTGTACCACCAATTTTCAATTATTTCAGTTGCCGCTTGGAAGTGACGAATAAGTAACAACAGCTTTCAATTCTCCCCATTGCTTGGTGTGGACTCATACTGTTGTACAAACCTATTATCTACTATGAAGGCTAATCAATATACATTAATTCATTGACTGTTATCTTTTCACTACTGTCTTCTCACAATAACGTATCCACTTTAACACGACGCCCACACGGTGGGAAAAATGTCTTTTAAAGAGCTCGTAACTGGAGTCTCTTTCAATTAACTTCAGTAACGGTTCTTGTTTCTCTACCCATTTCTCCAAGGTAATGTGTGGATGACCCTGCCTACTGAGCTCAGTCAGCTGTTGTACAACATGGCGCTGGAAGATGCACATCGTGTGAAGCATGTCGTTGTGGAACTTGATGAACCTGAATCATGGTTGGCAGTGGGGATAGAGTGAAGATAAATACACATGTTTTAGTCGGAAAAATCATCAGGATATAATAAACAAGTGCATGATTTTCGTTCTTATGACTCAAATACACAACGGCTTAAAACTATGAGTTAAGAAATTGTTTTAATGAGCTTATTAATATGGACATTACCCAGATCACACATACTCAAAATCAACAACCGCGAGCTCAGATGCCCGAGAAGAGCTAACAATTTAACCATCAGAGGCTGAGTAAGAAATTGTCTTATCATAAAGCTGCGGCATCAACGTAGTGTACCATATACATTGACACGGAAAATATTAAATGATTTTATCGTCTCGTTAAACTGCAACACCATCGGTCACCAGTAAAGGCGCTACACCAAAGAAGATCTGATTTGCGAGCAAGAGTACCCTGAGAATGAAAATAGACTGACTATATCAAAGACACTATACAGTCACACGGAACGACATTATCCACTTCCACCCATCGGGCGCTGGAACATTAACTATTCGTCCCCACAACGCTTAACGGCAATAGTGGAAGATGATGATGATGATGATTAACTCTTGCGTCCTTTTGGTAGTGTTATTGCATAATAAATGATAGAAACTGGAAAAAGTAATAACTGCCTGAGACATGTAGAGTTAAAATTACAATTCATATTTACTTCATTAATGTAACTAATATATGGGATAGGAATTCGTATTTCAACTAATGTATGAAACTTTCTGTTGTTACATAAATACGGATACTGTTTATTTATAACAATAAGTTACAAATAAATTACATAAAGGTAAAGAACCCGTGTACGCGCCTAAAGCGCATCGGACATGTGGTGCTCCAGTGGGTATGTGCAGTGTTAGGACCGTGACATTACTGTACACCTGAGTACAGGAAGGAACCAGTCTTTCCATCCCATAGTGAACATCAAGAGCTGCCATCGAACCATTGTCTGACCACACATATGTCTTTGTTAGCGTAACTACCTGCGCATTACAACAACGCTCGGCATTTGGCACTAGACCCATCCAGCCATCCATCATGTGCCATGCCGGTAAGCGTGGGCGGTCATGTTCTGCCATCTCACTCGATCAACAGAGTCGTGGATCAGTTCCGTGTTTCTGTCTCGACCATGCCACAAGGCCAAGCCATCCAGATACTTGTTTCTAGGTCTTCCCCTTGGTCTGTTCCCCTCGATCTTACCAGTTGTCATCAAGTTCTCCAAATCATTTCTTCTCATAACATGCCCAAAAAATTGTGACTGTCTACGTCTAATGTCTCTGATCAGTTTACGATCTTCATTTGTTTCTTGAAGGACTTGTTCATTGGTCTTTCTGGCTGTCCATGGTATTCTTTGCATTTTCCTCAGAAACCACATTTCTACAGCCATCAGATGTTTTTCAGCCTGGCTGCTCATTGTCCAAGCTTCACATCCATATAAAAGCCAGCCAGCCAGACAGACAGACAGACAGACAGACAGACAGACAGACAGACAGACAGACAGTATCTTATCAGCATGGCACTAGACCCATATCTCTATAAATCAATAGGCCACTCCAGGGCTGGTATGGTCAGTAACACACCGGTCGCCTTCACCTCCAGAGATATTTCCAGGTTCCAATTTTAGGCTTACATACACACACAGACATACATACAGAGACAGACAGACAGACAGACAGACAGACAGACAGACAGACAGACAGCCAGACAGACAGACAGACAGACAGACAGACAGACAGACAGACAGAGATCATTAAGGGCAGGAAAGAAAAAGAAAACCAACCTGTGTTCTTGATCTTGGCTGCGGTACATCAAATCATAGGCGTCTATGATGCCGCTTTCATTGTCTATCAACCACAGTTTGTTCTTGTGTTTAGATGGCCTCAGATTGCGGATTGATTCTTCTATAATACTGGGCCTATGTTCCTTGTATGCTCCATCTTGCATGCTTGCCACTCTGAAAGAACATGACAAAGATAATAGTGCGTGTTGATATGATACTGAAAAGTTTGATTGATAATAATTGTGTTTATAATCATAAGAATAAGAATATCAGTAACGTAATGTATTAAATCACCAAGTCCTACAAGAAAGAAATGAAAACCGTAAAATGATTAGAGAAATTAGACGTAAACAGTCACAATTTTTGAGCACGTTATGAGAAGAAATAAATTGAAGAACTTGGTGACAACCGGCAAGATTAAGGGCAAAATCACAAAGGAAAGGCAGGGAAGTAAATACCTGGATGGTTTGGCCAAGTGGCACGGTCGAGAAAAGAAAACAGAGCTGATCCACGACTCTGGTGATCGTTTCGGAAGGCGAAACATAACCGCCCTCTCTTATCAGCATGGCACATCATGATGATGAATGTAAAAATGGTAAATATAATCCTTAGAATACAACTAATAGTAATGCAATGCAATAATGGTAATTACAGTTTGTAGGAACAAGAGTAACACTAACGTAATGTTGTCATGTGAAGCTGCGACTGTGTGGGTAACACGCTTGTCTGCCGGCCCTCTAGTCATGTGTTCCAATCTAGTTTTAACCCATTGTAAATGTCAACATATGCGTGTTACAGCTTTTCCCTCCATATCCTTTACAGGACATTGCAGTCAATAGCAGCATTTGTCAGCTGTTGTTGATATTTTGGCAAGTTTTACGTTCAGTAGTTTGCCATCAAGGGGTTAATGACGTTGTTCGTAATCCCGTATACTCTCGTAAGAAACACAGTTGCGAGAGACTCGGCAGCGGATCGCGTCGCGTTGGTTACTTATGCATGGTGTGTGAGCCGGTCGTTCAGAAAGCAATGGCAAACTACTGAATGTAAAACTTGCCAAGACCTCAACTGCAGCTGAAAAATGCTAGTGTTGACTGCAATGTCCTGTAAAGCATTTTTTCCCCCCGCCTTTCCATCCTGTTTCAGGATATTGCTGTCAACACCAACATCTTTCAGCTGTTTGTTGATTCCTAGGCTAGATTACGCTCATCAGCACGCCACGACTGTCTGAGCGATCGGCTCCATACTCTCATAAATCATTGGCGCGACTCGAGCCGCTTCCAATTCTCGTGCGCTCACGTCAACCACGAGAGTATTCGGGGTTACGGAGAAAGCTGCTAAGCCTTGACCAGGGAGACCGGCCCTGTAAAGCATATGCGGAAAAAAAATGTTTGCCACTGCTTTCTGAACGACCGGCTCACATACCTCCGTAAGTAACCAGCTCTACGAGATCCGCTCCCGAATCTCGCGCCGCTCTGTTTCGTACGAGAGCATACGTGATTACGGATAACGTCCTTAACTCCTTCGCCAGGGAGACGGCATGCTACAGATAGCTCTGTGTTATTATTATATGATTTTTATGTTTTGTCTTTGATTGCATTTTCTGTTGTGACATCGATGTAGTTTGCACTTGCATAACATTTTACGAATGCATTAGCAGCCCTCCCCTTGGAGATGCTGTTTTTTGTTTTTGTTTGCTCAATTGTTCTGTTTGTCCTACTCTGTTCTTAATAATTCTCGGCTTTTAATAGATTTTATAGCTTATCTCTCGCCATCTATTCATTTTTCATAGACAACGCTAGTCATGTACACTATATATATATATACATGTCGATGATCAAATCCACTATTCACCTGGTATAAACAGCCATGTCATCAATACACCATTATGGATAACGCTAAGGCCTTAACTATCCACTTGTTATGGATAATAATAATACCAGTTATCCAAATATTATTATTATAATCTGCTAAATGTTCAATGACATTCTTACAATTATTATAAACTATCCACCTGTCATAGTTAGCCGTTAGATAATCAAAAATGATCATCGATCCCCACTGAGCCAAGGAGACTGCGGTGTTCACGACGTGAAAAGGCAAGGTATAACTCATTCCACTGCTACTATCGTTCTGTTCAGTTTTGCGACTTCTTCTCAACTTCAAATATTTGAAGGCACTTGCGTCTAATGGTTGTTTCTCTCTGTAAGCCTTCAGCACAAGTGGCGGCATTAAAACTTGGTTTCTGTGAGAGAAGAATGGTTCAATATATCTTACAAATATCACAGATGGAAAATGGAGTCTTAGTACAATTTACGAAAGCAGATACAAACTGAATATAGCCATCAGCAGTGATCTATCAGTTGTGCGTGTCTGTGTGTGTATGTGTAGATCATCATCATCATCATCATCATCATCATCATCATCATCATCATCATCATCATCATCATCATCATCATCATCATCATCTCATCATCATCATCATCAAGTGCCCTGCCAGCTGGCGTAGGCGTTGATGGTTCTCCACAGATCTCGGTCTTTGGTTTTCTGGATCAACTCTGCTGCTGATATTCCTCCATGCCACCGTCTCAATCCATCCAGCATCATTTCTCTTGGTCTGCCTCTGCCTCTCTTCCCCTCGATCTTACCAGTTGTCACGATGTTCACCAATGCCTCTCTTCTCATCACATGACCGAAGAAAGATATTTGTCTCTTTCTTATTGTTGTATATAATGTTCTAATTTCACTATATATATATATATATATAATGAAATTAGAACATTATATACAACAATAAAAAGAGACAAATATCTGCATACACACAAATTAGTTACATGTCTTTTACTGGACGTTGCAATCAATTCTAGCATTTATTGGCTGTTTGTGATTTATAGGCAATGTTAGTTCAGCAGTTCCACTGTTTTCTGAAATGTCTCATGTAATGAGAAGAGAGGCATTGAAGAACTAGAAATATCAGTGTGAGAAGAAACAGAGGCAAACCCAGAGAAATGATACTATATGGACTGAGACAGTCGCGTGGGGCAATATCATTGGCAGAGCGGATCCAGAACACAAAGGACCGAGATCTGTGGAGAGGCATGGACACCCACGCCAGTTGGCAGGGAACATGATGGTGATAAGGATGATGTCTAATATAGTATTAACAGTGAGTGGTGAAAATATCAGAGTTAACGAAAGTCTGTGTTTTTGTTGTTGTTGTTGTTGTTGTTGCGCTCTCTCGCTTTGAAATCAAGCGTAGTCCATACACGCTATTTATAGTAGTGATGGACTGAACTTTGCGTGTGGATTAGCTTTACCTATTAACATTTTAGTCCAGCTGTCCGACGTAGGGGTTGAAGCGCTTACCTCGGCATCAGCACACCGGATGTTTAAGAACACACGTTCTTACCCATTCAGCCCTACAGAACTGCACGGAAGTGTATAATAATTAAACAATTATCAATGTAATGAAGTCCAAGGGAATAAGTTGGTTTGGGGATATCTGAATAATGAATGCAGAGAGAGAGAGAGAGAGAGAGAGAGAGAGAGAGAGAGAGAGAGAGAGAGAGAGAGAGAGAGAGAGAGAGAGAGACAGAGAGAGAAAGAAAGCACATACTAAGCAAGCACTGGGTACAAGGCATTAAGGACGTCCATGATAAAGATGGAGAGATAGTGTAGAAGTAGATGTAGATGGGTTCATGCCAAGGACAAACGCCACATCATCGGGAATATACATTAACAGAAATACATTGTCCTTACAGAAAATAATCTTAACCAGCTTTGGAAGCTTTAGATAAAAACGATAATTTGAGGAAGAAGAAGAAGAAGAAGAAGAAGAAGAAGAAGAAGAAGAAGAAGAAGAAGAAGAAGAAGAAGAAGAAGAAGAAGAAGAAAAAGAGAGGAGGAAAAAGAGGAGGAGGAGGAGAGGAGTTAAGTTAGTTGCATGTTATTATCAGGACGACACAGTCAACCCCAACATTTATTTTTTAATTTTGTGATTTCTTGGCAAGTTTACGTTCAGTAGTTTATCATCGCTTTCTGAACGACCAGCACTCATACCATTTTATAAAAACCGACGCAAGGCGGTCTGCTGCCAAATCACCCGCAGCTGTGTTTCGAACGCGCACGTAAGCTCTTCACCACAGAGCCGGTGAAGAAGAGGAAGAAGAAAAAAACAGACGAATAAGAAAAGGATCAGGGTGAAGCGGAGCAAGAGATTGAAGAAGAACGAGAATATGAAGAGGAAAGAAGGAATAATTTTCTAACTTAAAGTAATTACGTAGCGAAGTCAATCAAGAATAATAAAAACACACAAGGAATGAATGCAAACCCAAACTGGATAGTGACTGTCACATACTCAGGCCGCGAGTCAATGTCTTGTATCCACATGATCTTGGCGACAAGATTGTCTTGTGTCCATCCTAACTCGTGGAACTGTGGGCCCAGTCTCGCCCACTGGCGTGAGTCCAGTGAAGACAGGTGCACGGGAGGGACATTGTCTAAGCCCAGCAAACGGGCCAGCCAATAGGACATCACTTCTCCTACAAGGTGATGAAGCGCGTTAACGTAAAAAAAGCAATTTATTATTGTACATGGAAAATATGTCAATAAAGAACACCCTCTAATGACGCTATTTGCCAATATAGTATAGGGTGTAGTTTTAATGACTGTGCAGTGTTTGAAAATATTGCCTGTCCAAGTTTTGTATTCAACCTCTGTAAAGTTCATGCAACATAATAGGTAAATACAAAACGTGGACCGGCAATAGTTTCAAACACTGAACAGTCATTAAAAATACACCCTGCATAGACCCATACTTTTATAGGCCAATTGTTTACTTCCCAAGACATTTCCTTGCACCCATTGTAGGCTATGTCTTCCGGGGAACCGTTTCTGTGGCGAAAGGATCAGGAATGCAATTCGTACTCCCGCATACCGAGTTCAAAACTCAGATGAGGGCGATTTGGAACCAGACCGCCTTACATTGGTTCCCATACAAAGGTATGAGTGCCGATTGTTAAGAAAGCTTACTGAACGTAATCTTGCCGAGAATTCACAGCAAAAAAATGCTGTGGCTGACTGCCACGTCCTGTAAAGGATATGCAACAAACTAACAACCGGTGATGCCAGGTGAATTAAAAACTAATGCGTCCCTATGTAGATCTAATCTTGACCACCAGGCCGACATGTGAGCGTCTATTCATACCCTGCCGTGGCCACCGACTATAGTACAATTCCGCATTATATTTAGTTGTTATTGCACTCTTCCCTCAGGACACTGGGCTTGAGTTAGTTGACATTAGAATGCATAAAATATTTGGATGAAATATTACCGACCTAGAGCAGGTCTGTATGTGTTGTGTCGAATCATGACCTGGTAATCATTATATGCCTCTCTGTAGATGGCCAGTTTCCGTTCTGTTTAGCCCACCCCGCTATCCGTGCTTCGAGAGAGGAAAGATATCTGTTTCACTGTTACCGGATAGGGAGAAGTCTCTACACGTAGTTTACACAGAAAGATGCAAGTCCTTTTCGAGGACCATGCGACCCGAACGACTATGCATCGGATTTAATGGTTAAAACATGTTTCCAGAGGATGCATAAACAAAACAGTTGTTGTTGTGTATGACCCGCGAAATTTGTTATAAATATGACAAGGCCCTTTCCAGAAAATAAGGATTCTCTTACACCTTCAGACGTCAACCTGAGTAAATTTCAAGAAAACAGCATTCAGGTTTTTTTTGTTGACATCTTAATATAGTTTGTCAACAAAGGATACAGGCATATGTCAGAATATTATGCATATGTTGGACACGTTAGCTGCAGATGTTTAGCCATAATTTATTCCGCATTTACATTAATCAGTATCTGCTATCTTTAGTTTACCAAACATGTGGTATTTCAGCCTGTTATTTCCTGCGTGGAGTCTGCAGAAAGTTACTTGTTCACATCTGTGGAGTCGGTAATATGCATCATCCTTCTGATAGTTTGAATGCCCTGATCCCACTTAGTTCTAAAAGTGCTCTTTATAAACTTCTTCGCCTCAAAACAGGTATGCCTATATCAGGCTGACAGCCTCTTCATTGCCAGGTATGCTTTAATTTGACTGGATCTATTATATTACATCCCTTTTGGATTTCTGATAAAGTGCTGAACTTAAGTCTGCTTAGTGCTGTACTGTCTTTGTTCTACAGTATTGATACAACACATTTGTCATATGTGAAGAGAGTTATGTGTTTCTTTTCATACTTTTCTGTCAACAACATTTCTGCTGCAACTTTCCAGGCTTCTGTCTGTGCTCTGAAGTTACTTGAGAAATACTCCACTTGCACTGACTAGTTTCTTTGCTCCATTTGTTTTTTGTTTTTTAGATTCTGGAGAATCACTCCACCTCTACTTTCTATTGAACCTAGTGCTGATCCATCTGTAGATGCATGAGCTCGTGTGATTCTTGAGTGATATTCCTTTATGTAATTTATGAATGTTTTTCTTCTTTCAATTTTCTTCTGAATGTGTGTTTTTTCCTCGCCTCCAGGATTATTTCGTATCATGTCAGGCAGGTGCGGCTGCCTCCAAGATGGGAACCTGTGTGCATCTATGCAGAAGGATTTGGCTGTGTATATGTTAAGTATAGGATCTGTCTTAAACTTGATTTAGAGGTCAACATGGCCGAATGGATAAGAGTGCTCGTTCTTAAACACCCGGTGTGCTGCTGCCGAGGTAGAGGGTTCACCCCTAGAACGGTCATGTGGACTAACATGTTGACTTCCCCTCCTTGACCCGGTCACGTAAATTACAAGTACCTCTGATGTCGGTGTAGATTAGCCTGATGGCGAAGGACACTGGTGTTAGGGAAAACTAAGTCACACGCGAAAATCAGTCCAGTGCATTAGAAGTAGGAGCACATGGATGGACTACGCTTAAGTTCAAATCGAGCGAACTTTAAAAAAAAACACTTGATTTGTTAAAGATTCTACAAAGTTGTTTCACTTTAGCCTCTCCTTTCCATTATCCTTAAATCTCGGATACGTGAGGTGGCCTGTCAATATATTTAATATTTCTGCTTATTGCTGGGCTCTGCTCTTCTATCCACCATTGTTTGATGACGTGTAATCTTTTCCGGTTTCATTCCTCCATTTATGATCCGCTATTCTTGATTTTGGACACTTATTAAAGTGTGACCTAGCTACTGTTGCCCAGGCTGCAATATATTCAAGGACCGGCTTCACAAAGTGCAGTATATAACGTCCTGATAACTGTCTCATTTGCTTCCCATATTGTACAAAAAAGCTTCATCGTGATTGCCATTCTTTGCCTTGCTCTTGTTAGATTTGTCTCTAGACGATCAAAGTTGACACTTGCTTGCTTGCGTTCGCTGGCTGTGAACTCCAGCATGATGTCCTGTATGTCGGATGAAGACATCCTATTGTCCAACATCAGTGTGATGTCATACCGGACTGAGGTTTGCGTGAGTATCTGTTGTCCCATGTCTGGCTTATTGGTGTGCAGACTGGTGGTTCCTCGCCGTGCAGGCAGATACTCTCCCACTTCGGAGGAATCAGCGATCCTACTACGTTAGACAGGTTAGATAGGACCCCGAAGGGACCTGTTGCTCAGGACGCACGATTAGGACGTGTTAGTAGGTCTTGGTCAGTATAAAACGTGGCCATGGTGCCTTGGAAACACCTCTGCGATCCGTCACTTTCTTAATTTGGATAGTTTTCCTGTCAGCATATGTTTCCATTTAATACTAGCTTAGAGTGTTTTGTGTGTGTTTTGTTTGTTTGTTTGGTTTTTGTCTGCTTGTTGAGAAGGAGAACTTTGAACATGTTGGTTTCTTGACGCTGATCTTCACTAGCATAATCTGCACCATCTCTATAATGTCAATAAAGCTTGAAACATCATGTTGTTAACTGTATTAATATAGCATATTGCTAGGTCGTCTGCAAAGAAGGAAGCATGCACTCATACTGGGCAATGGTCTGTAATGTTATGTATACATGGCACACGACTCCAAAACTATTCCTCTTGGTTTGTTCTTGTACTTTTGTCCTGGCAGTTCTGTTCTTTTCATTTTTTGCAGTTTAACTTTCATTCCCATTTTCCATATTTTATCAAACACTTTTCTTAATCAGTCCAGATCACAGGTTCGTGCTCATTCTCTTAGAAAACATCTTCTACTTTCCCAGCTTCGTATGTTATTTAATTTTTATTGGATCTGAACCTTCTGAGTCCTGCTGGTTGTGGCGTTAACGGGTGTTAATCTTCCAGATGCGTCATTAGCCTACCATTGATGGTACCTTTCGTATAATTTGTCTACACAACTAAGTAAGCAGATAGGTCTTGGCCGCCTGGTTTTGCCGGGTATATTCCTTTCTTTGGTATTGATTTAGTATAATTTCCTTCTCATAGGATATCTTAGGAGGATGGATGATGGTAGAATACCAAAGGACATCTTTTTTGGTGAATTACAGATGGGTAAGAGATCTCAGGGTCGGCCTCTACTACGATACAAAGATGTGTGTAAGCGGAACATGATTGATACAGGCATTGATAATGCACATTGGGAGCAAGTCGCCGCTGAACGTGTTGCATGGAGGGCAAATATCAGAAATGGAATAAAGACAAAGGAGAAAATTATTGCAGATAAGTCATACACCGAGCGTTTGAGACGTAAGATGGTGCATGATGGTGGAAATGACCACGTGTTCACATGCACCCACTGTGAACGGACATTTACAGCGCAAATTGGCCTTATCAGTCACATGCGCTACTGCCATAGGTAAAAGTTATTATGCCTTTTTAAAGCACAAACTATCGTCTGTCAAGACGGCAAGGTGCCAATGAGATGTTTGGTGATTAGCTCTTACTCTATCGATCTGTGCCTTGACATTGCCAAGTAGCACATATCATGCAATAAGGACCAGTCTGTTTGTTGATTTGTTGGTGATTGATTACTTGGTTGTTAAATAATATTTTAAGTCCAATGCATGAACATTCATGAGCTCTGCAATTGGCTTGCATTTATAGAAGTGAGGTTGATACAGAGCCTTGTATCCTGACCGCTACCAAAGTACCATCTTCACAGGACAGTAGTGCAGATGTCTTCTTTACCTCTCCAAGCACAGAAACCAGCATGGTGTGTAGGGCCGTTATTGTAACTTCGCATCTGTGAAGTGGTATATTGAAGCGACACTAGCTCGTGATTCAGCACACTATTTACACAGACTGGCAGAGATTATATTTACGGTAATGTTTTCTCCGTGTGGTTTAGATGTTGAAATATCAACATACTCCAAATCAATGTCCGTTGAGGTACCAATGTATTAGCACACAACACACAGTTGTTGCATTATGTCCACTCACGAGTGGCTGAAAGCTAAAACCAAAATTGACAGCGACACCGTCAGAGAGCTCCTGTTTGCTGATGATTGCATTCTATATGCCAACTCAGAGGCGGACATGCAACATAATGTTTCAGCTTTCTTGCATGCCTGTGCCAACTTTGGGCTCAATATCAATTTGGAGAAGACTGTAGTTATTGTCGTGTCTTTCTTTAAAGTGTCGTCCCTGGAGTGAGGGGAGTCAACACCCACATTATATTTTACCCCTTATCAGTATCCTGGAGAATCCACTAGCTTCCGTCCAACACACTCCTTCAGTTCATGGACACCTTTTCCTATCTCTCTCTCACTGTCGTACTATGCCCCCTCTCATACTTCCCCAACGCAACATATTCAACAACTCTTGCTTCTAAAAATTAATAAAGATTAATTTATTAAAAGAAAAGTGTAACGTATATGAGACGTGTATGCGAAGAGAATGTGTGTTGTGTATTCTAATGTAAATGTAGAGGTCAGACTACAAAGTTCATGATCAGAGTCCACTCATATGGCAAGGATTACACGACATCACAAGAATCAGCACAATGGACCTCACCAAATGCCGCTTCTCTCCCGCCAGACATGTCCTCCTCCAGAAGCTTTGATAACCATGAGGTCTGATTCCCATTCAAATCTACAGTCTGGGAATGATACTATTTTTGTTCCTAACAAAACAAAACTGTTCCTAATAGTTTATAGAAACTGAGACCACACAATTCCTGCCCAGTGAAAAATGGAACACTGTCCCATGAACATGACGTATTTCCTTCTTGCGAAATGTTCCACAGTTTTCACTCTTAAAACAGTCATTGTATCTAGACTCAAATAGATATCTCAATTTTCTAGATATTGTCTTAATGTTATGATTTCCTTGATACGTGGAACAACCACTCTCCAATGTTTTGGTTTTATGTAATGTGAACATCAATCCCTAGTGTTCTAGTAATAAGTGGACTGAACATCCATCACCACTGGTATGTTCACGAATGGTATGAAAATCAAAACTCATTACTATGTTGCGGTCTACAGGTAGTGTAAAGTCTTCTTAGTAATGTTCTCAGTATTTATCCTGTGGGATACTTATACTATTCAGCTCCACCGAGCAATGTTTATCAACTTCTTCTAGCATAGGCCCATTGAGAAAGTTGCTGGCCAATCTTCCTGCACCAAAAATTATCCGGGATCTGATTTTTCAATGGTTCTGTGTTCTTCATCCCAACCAGAGGGAACCTGTAAAATATATAACACAACTGGTGATAGCCTACCCGTCACTGATCCTTATTAGATGATCGTGGGCCATCGGCCTTGCTCAGAAAAATACAGTGAACCTAACTCTGTCAGGGACAGATGAACTCAACACATTGGTTTTCATCAGGCCAAGACAAGAAGAAAAAAAAACAACAAACAGAATGCGGAACCCCGCCCACCAGGGAGCACCCACTGGAAGATCCCAATTATCCCCCATTACTCAATTCTCAACTAGTAGAGCTTATCAACACTTCACTACTCTATTTTCAACTAACAGAGCTAATTATCACTTCACTACTCTAGCTAGTTTCAACCATGCTACTGCCTAAATTAATTAGGACTAATTATACAATATGAACTACCTTAGGCAACACCGCAGTTCTACCAAATCACATCTACATTTGCCATGACAGGCACGTGTAAAATTAAATCCACTTAATTCGCACACGGTAGACATTATTACAATCTATAACTGCAGTGCCAAGGCACTTCTGCCTAAATCAACTGTCTGAGTTACACTGTGTCACCCAATCATGTTTTTGTCCAAGAGCCCTGAATTGCTCACGTGACGTTTCTTTGATGTTCACACCATACTCTCAAGGGGCACAACCCAATTCTAGAATCTTATCTCCCTTGTGCCTAATCAATGTCGCCAGTGATCTCCCCTTGTCTTGACAACCCAAAACAAAGGTAGCGAGTTCCTGCATTGTCCCAATGTTCACAATAACAAGCCTACAACTTTCTGTCGTGTGGTGACAATCAAAGCCGCCATTTCGTTTGATGTCGGGAAATTCTCAATGACAGACGGGACTGTTTTATCTCCCGAGCCGGGCAATTCTACTTGGATCCGACTTGTTTTTTCTGTATTTGTTAAAACCAATTGTGGCCTTGAAAACATGCCGTTAATCAGACTGCCTGTATTAACATTATCTGGTTAATCCACTGTGATTTTCATGACAGTTATGTACCAGCCAGCTCCAGGGAATAATCACACTGTGCCGAATATCAAAGTGAATGGTCATAGTCTAAGTGTTATGAATAAATTCACCTATCTTGGCAGCACTGTGTCACAAGCTGCCACAATTGATGATGAAGTGAATGCAAGAATCTCCAAGGCCGGCGCGGCCTTTGGCAGACTATACAAGAATGTATGGGGTAGAAATGGAATAAGCCTGCAAACAAAGCTGAAAGTCTACAAAGCAGTTGTATTATCCACACTGCTATATGCTTGTGAAACCTGGACTGTTTATCAGCGACACGCTAGGAAATTAAACCACTTCCACACAGTCTGCCTTAGGAAGTTACTGAAGATTAAATGGCAAGACATGATCCCAGACACTGAAGTCCTAGAAAGAGCGTCCATACCCAGTATCCACACTCTACTAATGAAGAATCAGATTCGCTGGGCTGGTCACTTGACTCGCATGCCAGATCACAGGCTCCCTAAACGAATTTTTTACGGCGAGTTGCGTTGTGGTAAACGCTCCCAAGGCGGCCAGAGGAAACGCTTTAAAGACACTCTGAAAATCTCACTGAATGCTTTTGGAATTCACCATGACACCTGGGAGACTGCAGCCAGAGACCGAAATTCGTGGCGTGCATCATTACGCAAGGGTGCAGTCACTTGTGAGGCAACCAGGACTGCAAGAGCTGTGAAGAAAAGACAGAACAGAAAAACCACTGCAGGAAATCCTCCTCCAGAAACTTCAAGCACTCTTTGCCCACATTGTCAAAGAACATTTCGAGCCAAAATAGTCCTTATTAGCCAACTTAGAACTCACGGCTCCATACCTTCAACCCCACTGGATGAAATGAATGGTCATCATCATTCTTGATGGAGAAATAACAAACAACACACTCACGATTGACCCTATATGTATTAGCACACAACACTCTGTTGTTACAGTATGTCCACTCACGATTGACCCTATTTGTATTAGCATACAACACACTGCTGTTGCAGTATCTCCACTCACGATTGACCTTTATGTATGGCA
Source organism: Cepaea nemoralis (assembly GCA_014155875.1). Taxonomy (NCBI): domain Eukaryota; kingdom Metazoa; phylum Mollusca; class Gastropoda; order Stylommatophora; family Helicidae; genus Cepaea; species Cepaea nemoralis. Next base: position 41,860 of record JACEFZ010027430.1, on the reverse strand, counting down.
ATAGCTTTCATGAGTTTCGGGAGGGAACTGGAACACATATACAGGTAATCTTAATCACCAATATAAAACATTACAGTACAGTTCAGTACAGTAAAATAAGTTACATTACAGTACAGTAAAGTACAATATAATACAGTATAATACAATACAATTACAACAATACAATGCAGTACTATAAAATGCAATACAATACACCACCTTGCAGTAGACGATCGTTGGGAGACCTGTAGCGGACGCAAACACTACTGCTGTCATTCTGTACAGCAAAGGCATTCTTAGGTCGACCACACTTGTTCCAGGAGGCAGCTTCCACAAACTGGAAATCCATATCCCTAGATCTGTGAATCCATTCGTCTGCTGCTTCATCAGACACACCTTAGGACATATCCTTTGATTAGTGTATTTGAATACTCGTACGTTGTAGTTAAACACGTTAACAGACAATGACAATTATATACGCCAATAGATAAAGATAGTTATACACGCCAATGTGCAAAGACGCTTATACACGTCAATAGACAAATACAATTATACACACCAATAAACAAAGATTCATACAGGTCACAATCGCGTCATAATTCAAATTATATGTATACGTTCAATATAAGTGTTCAACAATCTGTATGAAATAAATTCAGGTACATTTATGGATTTTTACTAGTTTATATAAATGAACAGAATGGACGGGCAGACTTCGTGCGGAGTGGCTTGCTTCGCTTCGGAGGTCACGGGTGACAAGCATCGCCTGGATCTTTTCTCCGAGGCATGCCGGTGTGCTGGGAAATGAACAGGCGGACAGATCGGCTGGCTCTGCAGAACTTGGTGGAGTATTGATACATGACAAGGCAGACGTGGTTGCGGCCTTGTGGGAGCACGTGCACACCTCGGAGGAGCAAATAGATTACCATGGTCTGGCAAGAATGAGACAACGAGGAGTGACGAAGGGATCTGGCCGACGCTCAACGCTCAAAGGAAAGGTGAGACGGACTTATAATCAGATTGCTGCTGGTACTATTAGTGTTGGAACTCTTCGCTGGCTGCTGAGGATGGGGACGGAGCACTTATGGGAATGCCCCGAATGCTGTGATGTCGATTCCTAAATCAATCAATCAATCAATCAATCAATGAACAGAGAGCAATGAAATGTCAACGACGTGCACTATGCTGGTGAGACGGTTTTGATCTCTGGAAATGAAGCTCAGTTACAAGAAATGGTAGATAAAAGAGCTGCAGAAATTCAAAACACTGATCATAGAACATAAAAAAAGAAGTAATAGTGAATACAAAGGAAGGTTATTTAAAAATTATAAAAATGAATGGAACCAGTTTGAAAGAAGCCAATTATTTCAGTACTTTTAATAACAGCAGATTGAAGACGTATTAAAGAAGTTAAATGTAAAATAGACAGAGCAAAAGCGACAATTAACAAAATGAAGAATATTCTCGGCAGTACATCTGTGTCAATTAGGGTGAGAAAAAGAGTTCCTTAGAGCGGCACTCTTCCGACAGACGGGTCTAAATAGTTCTGCTGTGAATAAGTGATTAGGGTTAGGGTTAGGGTTAGTGTTAGTTATATAAAATTATTCACTGCAGAACTATTTAGACCCGTCTGTCGGAAGAGTGCCCCTTAGAGCTTTATCGCGAGCTGATCCACGTCTCTGGTGATCAAGTGAGATGGCTAAACATGACCGCCCACGCTTATCGGCATGGCACATGGTGGATAGAGAGCTTTATCTAACCAGTCATGATGTTCGGCGGTGTATCATGGTCAAGAAGCGAACAAGGGCAGAATTATGTGTAAGCTGTGGAGTTGTTTTATACATGAATGATGAGAACACCATGGATTGGTATAAGTATTAATGAAGCTATCTTGCAGAAACTAACTCACAAATAGAACTTGCTGGTCCCATCTGAAGACGCGATAGTCCACATTATTTGGTCATGTCACAAGAAGGAAAAAGTTGGAATACATCGTTACAACTAGAATGTTGAAGGAAGGGAAAAAGAAGTGAAAAATAGAGAGAGAAGATTCTGAACAGTTTTACAGTATAACATGGAAGATCGTCGGTATAAAAATTGATTGGGAATACATCCAACAGAAAGCTATAGACATGATTACCAACAACACAGTGTTTGCATAAGAAGAAGAAATGTATATCCGGGAAGTGCTCAACAAGGACATGAAGACTGTTACACTAAACTACACACACTTTTGAATAGATAGTATTGCCAGGCTTGGCCATGGGAATCCCATGGGAAAAAAGGGGGATTTTCTGAATAGTGTAGGGATAGGATGGGACGGAATGGGACAGGCATAAATTACCATTGGATGGGACAGAAAAACATGGGAATCCCATGGGAAAGTCCCATTGGACGGGATGGGATGGGACACGCATAAATTACCACGCAATGTAAATTGTGTCCCATGGACAACCCTGAATTGCCCTGGACTGAAAGAGTTAAGGGCATAAGAGAGCCTGCATTTTACTGTTGAGGAAATCTTGTGCGATGAATAAAAAATAAAGGAGCTGAGGGCTAAAAGCGTGCGTCTCAGCCTTCGCTTGTGCAGCTTTGAGAAAGCATTATTGAAGCTACCGGTAATAAAATACCCTATGTCGATGTTTTTGCTACCCGTAAACCGGAGCTTACTTTATTAGTTTAGTAATAGTTACATGTTTATTCAAAAGAATCTTGAGAATAACATAGACAGAGAGGAAAAAAAAAAACACAGTAAAAACACACACGGGAAACTTCGGCTGTGCAAGATAAGCTATTAGAGACACAAGGAAAGGCAAATAATGTATATGAGGCAGACAAACAGAAGAGGAAGGATTGAAAATTAGATTTATGTTGGCGAATACCAATCTAGGCAAGAGATGCTGAGAAAGACAGACAGATACATGTTGAAAGTTTATTGAAAATATCATTTGACACAGAGGAATGGAGAAACAAGATCGCCGATTTCTGCTCCAGACACCCAACATTCATAGGAAAGCCCAGACCAACACATAATCAGAATGCCGCTAGTACCATAAGTATTTGGGACTCTTCTCTGGCTGTTGAAGATGAGGACGGAGCAATTATGGGAACGTCTTGAGTGCTGTGATATCTGTTCTTGACTCTACTCAAGTTAACTCATCTCAATTCAACTCACTCAAGTCAGTCAATTAAACTCAATTCTGCTCCACGCCATGAACCAGTAGAAGAAGAAGACAACGTTACATTCACGAACAGTGAAATAGACGGCGAGGGTGGTTAGAATCCGTGAAGGTTTAGCTGCTAGCACGACTCATTACCAGCACAATTTTCTGGGTTCAACCCCTAGTATTGATAGCTTGCTCCTCGCCACCAGTGGGTTAACACAGTCTCGTAAAAATGAAATCCTTCAATCAATCAATCAATCAATCAATCAATCAATCGATCGATCAATCAGTCAGTCAGTCAATCAATCGATCAGTCAATCAATCATCTGTCTTGTCTGTCCGTCAGTGCATTCTTTCGTCTGTCTGCCTGCCTATCTGTCTGCCTGCTTGTCTGTCTGTCTGTCTATGTGTGTAACTGATCTTAGGCAAGCAACACGAACGAAAATACTCATAGCTTGCGAAAATTAATTCTTTAGTGAAAGATAACAGTAACTTAAGTGTAACTATACGGACAGCATGTGAGTATACACCAACACACCATATATTTAACTAAAGGATGGTTATGTTAGTTCCATGCTCTTTAAAGGACGTTGCAATAAACCCGGGCATTATTTTGCTGTTTGTGATTTTTAAAGCAATTTTACGTTCACTAGTTTTCCATTGCTGTCTGAACTGCTGACGCTCATCACGTTCCAAAAATAGATTTAGAGCGTTCTATTTCTAAATCGTCTGCTGCTGCAGGAACTCGGTCAGTGGGGAGTTTGCCAATTATACTACCTTTAAGCTACAGACGCCGACAGAAGGACGATAATATATGTTTCCTGTCACTTGTGTTGAACTCAAGCGTAGTCCATACTCGTATTACTATTCTAGTGCACTGGACTGATTTTTTGCGCGTGGATTAGCTTTCCCTACTACTAGTGTCCCACGCCATCAGGCGAACCCACTCCGATTTCAGAGGTACTTGTAATTTACTTCCATAGGTCAAGAAGGAGAAGTCAATATTTTAGTCCAAATGACCGGTGTAGGAGTGGAACCCGCAACATCGACATCAGCACACCGGATGTTTAAGAACGAGCGCTCTTATCCATCTGGAGTGTAATTTTACAAGTAATATTCTGGATAGAAACAATGAAAATAAGCGTCCTTGTATTGTCTTCTGGTCTCTACTTCTTGTCTATACTTTTATGAGAGCCAATCAATACCAGTGCATTTCTTTCTCCTTCTAACAATGTATTAGGTTAGACAAACAACACGAAGCAAAGACGACGAACTGCACGCAGCAACTAAACCCAAACACATGTATAATGGTAAGCTTAAAAGTGTCAAAATGTAAACAAGTGAAAAATCTGTATAAGCTAAAAATCGTGCTGGAGTCATGCTTATCATCATACATTTGTCGTATACATTTCACAGTTCATGTCAACTCGGTTCAACATAGCATTAAACCTCTTATTTAAACGCTAATTCTGTTCAACATAACAATAAAACTCTTATTTAAACACCCCCAATTGGGTGCTGTTACAGTACATATAATTGTATACCTCAAGCCAAGAATCCTATACACAGGTATATCAGTTACCTTGGCTACCGAGGGCCTTACGAAGCAGCTGACACCGTGTCCCGACATGATCTCCTTAAGAGCTCAGATTTCCAGGAACTGTATGTGTGGTCTAGTGCTCGATTTAATTGTCTAGGTGGTTGCGAAATGTTGATGTTGGTTTTATACCAGAAATCTGTCTTCAGCAAACGTATCTCATAAATGTACTACTGATTATGTTACGCACATACGGTGTGTTGCTGTTTTGGATAAGACGTGACACTGATAATGGCCAGAGCGCTCTGGGTCCCGCTTTTGGCCTTCGCTACACCAAGGAGAGACTGACCACATTTTCCTCCGTGCACTCAGGCCTAACATGTGATGGTCCTAACTCATAGCAAGTTCTTGCTACGGGACGTGTGTGGGGTTTATATTTTAAAAATCGCCCGCTTGCCTACCAGTATAGTGGCTATTAGTATTAGTGTGAATTCCCACAGATGTGATGCTTAAACAAATATTTTATGTTCTCCAGCCGGAACCCAGCCGGAATGCAGCGTGGCCGAATAGATAAGAACGCGTGTTTTCAAACATCCTGTGTGCTCATGCCGAGGCAAGGGTTTCAACCCCTACACCGGACAGCTGGAGTAAAATGTTAATATCTCGTCCTTGACTTTGGGACGTTCAAGTACCTCTGAAGTCGGAGTGGTTTCGCCTGATGGCGAGGGGAACTGTTAATAAAGAAAACAAATCCACACGCATAATTCAGTCTAGCACTACTAGAAGTAATGTGTATGGACTACGCTTGAATTCAAAGAGAGAGAGAGAGAGAGAGAGAGAGAGAGAGAGAGAGAGAGAGAGAGAGAGAGAGAGAGAGAGAGAGAGAGAGAGAAACAGCGGCCGTTGTGATATTGATCCTATAACACACCGAATGCTTATTGCTTATTACAATATGAGCCTTGCACCATATATCCAATACACCTTAAATCGTGGGAAAGGGTCCTCTAGTTACATGACTATATTAGAAAATGGAATCACAAGTGAATGAATGTTTAGCCTACGGTTGTATTTCACAAAGGATGCAGTGCACAAAGAGGCCGGTACATGAGGCAGGAAGGCTCATATCATCATCAAGTGCCCTTCCAGCTGGCGTAGGCGTTCATGGCTCTCCACAGATCTCGGTCTGTGGTTTTCTGGATCAACTCTGCTGCTGATATTCCTCCATGCCACTGTCTCAATTCATCCAGCATCATTTTTCTTGGTCTGCCTCTGCCTCTCTTCCCTTCTATCTTTCCAGTTGTCACGATGTTCTCCGATGCCTCTCTTCTCATCACATAACCGAAGAAAGATGTTTGTCTCTTTTTTATTATTGTTGTATATAATGTTCTAGTTTCATTATCCTGTTTCAGGCAGTCGTTTTTTCTCTGCCAGTCCAAAGAATTCGCAACATTCGTCTCAGGAACCACATCTCTGTTGATCCTAATTTTTTTTTATATTGTTCATTTACATTCCAAGATTCACTGCCATAAAGCAAAACTGGTTCTACATAGCAAAGTTCATATAAGTAAAGGAATTAGAGATATTTAATATTATATATATATATATATATATATATATATATATATATATATATATATATATATATATATATATATATATATATATATATATATATATATATATATATATATATATATATATATATACATATATATATATATATATCTTCTTCTTCAGCGTTCCGAGCCATTGAGGTTCTTTGCTGCAGATACAATCCGCATATATATATTAGAGATAAAAGAATATAAGTCTTATAAGTAAAGGAGTTAAGAGATATTTTTTTTAACTAGTCACTTTTCAGAAATACAGACGAAGTTTGCTGTTTTAATTTTGTTATTGATATTCGTTTGCACTTTACCTAACAGTTTTATTCTATTTAAAGAAGAAGAAAAAGCGACACTGCCAAACTTGGACTCCTTAATACACGATCTGTGGACAGCCTTATTCCGTTATACAATTACTACTTGTTTTGTTAGAAACGGGTCTCATTGTCCTGGTTGCCTGATGGTTGATGTGTCGAGACGCTGGCAATTTAGCGGGCAGATTCAAGAAAATACAGGAATACAATATAATTGGCATGCTAACAGATCATATGTAGATCGCGTTCTACTTGTTTACGTTCATCATGTCCCTTCTTATTGCATATGCTTGTTGTGTTCTACTAATATGTCTCAAAATAAACACGGCTAATGTTTCTTCTTTAAATTGAAAACTCGACAATCTTTCACATCTCTTATCGTATAGGAAGTCCCGTTTGGAACGTCGATCCCATCTTGGTCCGCAGAAGCGATTCTTGATCCTTTGTTGTTTCCCCTGCATCTTGCATTTTCATTCCCATAATGTTTCAATGTTCAGCATCATTTTGCTGATCTATTAGTGCTTCTTCTCCCAGGAACAATGCCTTCCATTGCGCGTCTTTCCCTACCACTGTGGCGTTAATTTGGCCTAAGTATTTCAGTTTCTGAGACACGATGTTGTTTATGAGCCGTTTTCTGCGATGCTCAAGTTTGGTAACCATTACAACAGTATTCTCATCTCTGTTGTCCACGATATTCTAAGGATATGTCTGTAAAATTTAAGTATGAGGGGATGTCAATAAGTAAGTCACAAATGGCTGCACAAAAATAACTAAATATGATAACAACTTGAAACCAGTTTATTTATTACATACATTGTACGTTTCATTTAAAGCTGTTAATGACAGAATTAGTAAATTACGAATAAAAAGTAAATGGAAAAATATAGCGATGATTAATGTACATGCACCTACTGAAGAGAAAGAAGATGACGTTAAAGAAGACTTTTATAATGATTTGGAAGATGTCATAGAAGAAACCCCCAAACAGGACATCCTGATTATGCTGGGAGAATTCAATGCAAAAATAGGTAGAGAGCAAACTCATAAAAAAGTGGCCGGTATGGAAAGCCTACATACAACTTCAAATTATAATGGAGAGTGATCAACCTGGCAGAAGCCAAAGGACTGCAGATTAGCAGTACCAGACTACAAAGAAAGGATATACACAAACAAACTTGGAAATCATGTGACAAGAGAACCAATAATCAAATAGATCCCATTTTAATTAAGAACAGAAATGCATCAAACATACAACAAGTTAGAAGTTATAGAGGAGCTGAGTGCCACAGCGACCACTTCCTCGTTGGAGCAAAATTTAAAATAAAACTTAAGAGAGCTTTCTATACTAAATTAGAAAGATTACACCCAACATGTAACAGAGAAAAACTACAAGAAATTACAGTGAAAGAGAAATTTACAGATGAAATAAAATGTAAACTTGAAACTCTGCAAAACCCTTTGGAGGAATGCGTTGACCAAACTTGGTTGAACATCAAGAATGCAATTCAATCTACCGCAGAAGAATGTCTCGGTGTGTTAACCACGCATAGAAAGAACAGATGGTTCAATTAAAAATGTGAAGAAGCAGTCATTACGAAACAGAATGCCAGACATTTATGGTTAAATGACATCAACAACATCCAAAAGGAAGAGCAATATAGAAATGAATGTAAAGAGGCTACAAAAATAGTTCGACAGCAGAAGCGAGAATATATGAATAATATAATCAAAGATATGGAAACTCTTAACCAGAAAAACGAATCCAGAAAGTTTTTTAAAGAACTTAAGTCAATGAAACGAGGGCACCAACACACCACATATGGTTTAAAAGACAAAAATGGGAATATGATAAATACCAATGAAGAAATGTGCAACACATGGAAAGAATATTTTGTTGAAATACTAAATTGTGAAGCTCCAAGTAACACTTTCCCACAGGAAGAGGTTCTAACGTGTGAACCACAAATTGAAGAACCAGCATTTGAAGAAATCCCATATGTAATCACACGACTTAAAAACAATAAGGCAATAGTGGCTGATGGAATTGCTGCTGAATTTATAAAGCCATGCATTACATCTAAAGCTATACGAACTAATAATAAAAATCTGGAGGACAGAAGAATTACCCCATGACTGGAAAGAGTCATTATTGATACCTATCTTTAAGAAAGGAGACAAGTTCCAATGTGAAAATTATAGAGGAATATCACTACTGCCCACAAGCTATAAGTATTACTAAATAGACTAAAACCATATTCAGAAGACACATTAGGTGACTACCAGGAGGGTTTTAGACAAAACAGATCAACAATAGATCAGATATTTATCTTACGACAAATAGCCGAGAAAAATTGTGAATATAAAAGAGATCTCCATAACATTTTTGTGGATTTTAAAAAGGCTTATGATAGTGTCCATAGGAATAGTCTATGGAATGCTATGCGGGAATTTGGAATACCAAGGAAGTTAATCAACATGACCAGACCATGCATGGAAGATACTTATAATATAGTAACATATAAAGGCAGGAAATCAGACCCTTTCCAAATAACATCTGGCTTGAAACAAGGTGATGCATTATCGGCCGCTACTCTTCAATCTGGCTCTAGAGAAAGTTGTAAGGAAGGTAAAGGAGGAATGTGATATTGGAGGAACACCCAAGCTGCTTGGTTATGCAGATGATATAGATATTATAGGGGAAAATGAACAAAAGCCATTGGAAATATTGACACACTTAAAGGAAAAAACCCAACAGATGGGTCTGGTTATCAACCAGGATAAGACAGAATATATGGTAATTTCAAGAGAAGGAATGGCTAAAAACTCTGGCACCATACAAATAGATAATATGACCATTAAAAGAACGGAAACATACAAGTACCTGGGTGCAATCTTCAACTGCTCCAACATCATAAGGGAAGAAATACAAACTAGAATCAATTCTGGAAATAAGATATACTATGCACTACAACATCTACTAAAATCAAATGCGCTATCTCGTAACACCAAAATCACAATATACAAAACACTGATCAGACCAGTTGTGCTGTATGGCTCTGAAACCTGGAGTACAACGAAAGGAGACGAAGCCTTGTTACAAACTTTTGAGAACAAAGTTTTAAGACGCATCTTTGGACCCATTAGGGATACACAAAGTGGAGAGTAAAAAAGAAGAAGTAACAAAGACATTTATGATCTGTCTAAGTCCCCGCTAATTACTAGTATCATGAAGGCTAATAGACTACAATGGCTGGGGCATATAGAAAGAATGGAAGACAATAAGGAAACAAAACTCGCTTACACTCAGGAAATAAATGATCGTAGACCCTGAACGTACGAACGAACGAACGAACGAACGAACGAACGAACGAATGAACGAACGAACTTTATTTTAAAAGGGTAACAAATTGGGCACGCAGGCCCGTCTTACATTCGGCCCTTTCAATCACTCATCTTTCATTCATCAAATGTGCATGTTACATTTGCAATGTGCGTTACACTTACGGAGGTAGACCAAGAAGACGGTGGAGAGATAATATATATACAAACCTACAAGCACTTGGAATCAACGACTAGCAAGAGAAGGTCAACCAGAGAGACGAATGGAGACGGATTGTATCTGCAGCAAAGAACCTTAATGGCTCGGAACGCTGAAGAAGAAGAAGATTGTACCTTTATCTCTCAACATAATTTCCACCAACATTTATGCACTTATCCAATCGTTTTATCAGTCCTCCCAAACCGGCCGCATAGAACTGCGTGCTCTGTTTTCTAAATCACGTTTTCACTTCCCATTCAACTTCGGCGTTATTCGCGAAATGTATCCTGCAAAGAGTTAGGAGGAAAATACAACCTGAAATAGGAGAAGAACAATGTGGGTTTGTAGTAGGCAAGGGTACAGTAAATGCTGTGTATATACTGAGAACCGTAATCGAACGTTCTATAGAAGTAAACAAAGATCTACACCTTTGCTTTATTGACTACACAAAGGCTTTTGATAAAGTGAGACATGTCAACATGATAAGGATGCTTGAAGATCTACAAATTGATGGGAAAGACCTTAGACTTGTAAAAAACATATATTGGAAACAACAAGCTGCCATAAGAGTTGATAATGAAGTAAGCCAATATCAGCCTATTAAGAGAGGTGTGAGACAGGGATGTGTAATGTCTCCAGATCTGTTTTCCCTGTACAGTGAAAATATTTTCAGAAATATTGAAAATATGGAAGGAATCAACATTGGGGGACGATGCATCAATAACATTATATATGCAGATGATATAGTCTTGATTGCGGACAATGAACAGGACCTGCAAAATTTAGTAGATGCGGTTGTTACACACAGTGAACAACAAGGGTTAGAATTAAATTGTAAAAAGACACAGATTATGGTCGTCACTAGGAAGAACGAAATACCACAGTGTAATATACAAGTAAATGGGAATATTCTTCAACAAGTGAATAGGTACAATTATCTCGGAACAGTAATAACATCTGATGGGAGATGCCTTGAAGAGATTAGAACAAGGATCGCCATTGCGAAAGTAGCCTTTAGCAAGATGAAAACATACTGACCAATAAAAAGATGTCAATTGAAACGAGAAAAAGAGTGTTGAGATGCTACATAGAACCTGTACTTTTATATGGATGTGAAGCTTGGACAATGAGCAGCCAGGCTGAAAAACATCTGATGGCTGTAGAAATGTGGTTTCTGAGGAAAATGCAAAGAATACCATGGACAGCCAGAAAGACCAATGAACAAGTCCTTCAAGAAACAAATGAAGATCGTAAACTGATCAGAGACATTAGACGTAGACAGTCACAATTTTTTGGGCATGTTATGAGAAGAAATGATTTGGAGAACTTGGTGACAACTGGTAAGATCGAGGGGAACAGATCAAGGGGAAGACCTAGAAACAAGTATCTGGATGGCTTGGCCTTGTGGCATGGTCGAGACAAAAACACGGAACTGATCCACGACTCTGTTGATCGAGTGAGATGGCAGAACATGACCGCCCACGCTTACCGGCATGGCACATGATGGATGGATGGATCCTGCCAAGGTGGGTTTTCAGTGGACCAAAAACGTGGAAATAGCTAGGGGCTAAGTCGGGGCTGTAAGGTGGATGTTCCAGAACTTCTCACCTTAGTTGGAATTGTCATGAAGAAGCAACACTCCTCTCCTCAGCAATCCTGGACGTTTTCTTCGAATTGCACCATGAAGCATCGATAGAACGTCACAGTACGATTAAAAATTCACATGGTCACCTTTCTTCTTGAAATTGGTTAAAAGCACGCACTGACAATCTCAGAACACTGTCAGCATGACTTTCCCTGCTGATGCGTAACCTTGAATTTTTGGACACAAGGCGAAGAAGGATGTTTCCATTGCATTGAAGCACGCTTGGATCGGGCTGGTAGTGATGCACCCATGATTTGTCCCCAGTAACAATCCTGTTCAGCATGTCTTCTCCTTCATCTTCGTATAGACAGAGATGATGCAAGGACAGGCCAAATCGGTTCATTTTGTGTTCTTCCTTCAATTGTCTTCCTTCAATTGGGTACCCATCTTAAGCACACTTTCTTAAATTTCAATCTATCATACATTATGCTGTATGCTGAACTATGTGAGCACCATATTGCAGATGCTACAGAGTCTATCATTACTCGCCAGTTACCTCTAATCATCTCCTCCACCCGCGGCACGGATGATTCTGTTGCAATCTCAACAGGACCACCAGATCGGATTTCATCAACAATTTTAGAGTGTCTTTGAGAAAATTGTTCTACCCAGCCATGCACCGCTTTACGGGACAAACATTTGTCAGCATAAACAGGAAGCATTTCTTTATGAATGTCCTTTGCAGGCAGTCATTTTGCTCCCAAAAATTCGCACAACAGCCCGTTGCTCTTTGGTTGTACACTCCGTAAGTACAGTCGCCATTTTGTTTATGCGCTGCGCAAGCGCATGAGACACTTAGCGCCACCTGACGAACTGGAATATAAAGTTCGATGTTACTGCCACCTAATGACACCTGTAGAAAACACCAGGAGTCTCTGTGGCGAAATGGTTAAGCCATTTGACTCGGGCTTCAAAAGTTGTGGATTCGATTCCGGGCCGCGATCCTTCGGTTCACGATTTAAATTTTTCGGAGACTTCTGTGGGCTGTCGCTAAAGCTACGGAGTTCGTGCTTTGTGCGACTCTTTCCGCGCTGCGGAAAGAGACCGAACCATACGGGATAAACTTACCTGCCATCCCACAGAACTGTGTGACTTACTTATTGACTCGCTCTCGTACAAAAGCTACAATTTTCTTTTTTATTGATTACAAAATGCTCCATGACTATCGCCCTAATGTTGCCACAGTCAAGATGTATATTTTCAACAGTTTTACTTAATTGTGTTTGCCAGTGTTGTGTCACAAGCTTGTAATACTGTTTAATTTTGCTTCCTTATGACCAGGTAATGTCGCACTTCATTTGAACAGAGCCCATTGCTGTTGCTAGGCAGCCAAGATATTCAAATTGCGTGACATTTTGAATGACTACATTATTGAATGCGATATTTCGGCTGGCATGTGGTTGTGACTGCGGACGTTTGCCTTCGTTGTTTAAATTGAAATTCCGTCTGGAGTAAAAGCACATTATTCTGAGATGTCCGAAGAGAGTGGCTCCTGTCTCTGGAGCGGTCTCGACTGGCAAAGGATAGTTTCATCTTCGCGCCAGAACATGCGGGTGTACAAGGGAATGAGCAGGCTGATAGGCTTGCAGGTAGGGCTACTGTGGAAGGCGGACAAGCCATGGACCAGGCAGACATTCTGAATGCTTACGAGAAGTAAGTCGTTTACGAGAACCAAGCGATGACTGGGAATCTACAACCATGGTCAGGCTGCGAGAACAGCAAGTTAAAATAGGTGTGGGGAAACAAGAACGCTACGCAGGAAGCCAAAGAAGAGTAATAAACCAACACAGAACTGGTGTCGTGAGCAGCTACACGCTGCGGGTGCTGAGGAGGGGATCCAAGCACTTATGGACTGAATGGTCCGATGTGCAATGAGGATGATCTGTCGACTAACTAACTTACTAACTATGTCACAAAATTCCCTGCAGCAATCTTTCCCTTCTCTACTACTTAGTTATTTTAGCTCCTTTTTAGGAGACAATTTTATGACAGCAATTTGCCAAAACGAACTCTACTGGAATGTAATGTAAAGTAGTTGGACGTAAAGTAAAGTTCATCCTGTGCAAACATGGCTGTAGTGGTGGAAAATGCTAAACGTAATCCTGATAGAGTCTCAACTAATCGGCAAGTAAGGCAAAGGTAAAGGCTATCCCAGGACAAATACTAGCCTGGTGGCGTGAATGGCTAGGAACGTTAAACTGTCTAGGTGACTCTGGTTTGGGTGTGGTGTGAACCTGTTGCCTTCTTCGACGCCCTGTCCTTCGGCTGTATAGATAATTCGTCTAAGGATTTGGTTTTTGTGACTGTGCTACCTCTGTCGCGAAGGCCGGCTCTATGGCGAAGAAGTTACAAATGCAATTCGTAATCCCGCATACCGCTTTCGACACACAGCTGCGGGCAATTTGGAAGCAGACCACCTTGCCTTGCTTTCCATACAAAGGTATAAATGCCGATCTTTCAGAAAGTAATGGCAAACTACTTAACGTAAACTTGCAAAGAAATCACTAACAGCCAAAAATATGCTGGAGTTGACTGTTTTTTTGTTGTTGCATATCCTTTACAGGACATCGCTGTCAACACCAGCATCTTTCAGCTGTATGTTGATTTCTTGGCAAGATTACGCTCAGTAGTTTGCCATTGCTTTCTGAGCGGCCGGCTCACATACCCCGTAAGTTACCGATGCGATTCGAACCACTGCTGATTCTCACCGTCATCACGTCACCGGCGAGAGTATACGAGATTACAGAGAAAAGTCATAACCTCTAAGCCACGAAGCCGGCGGAGTTGACTGCTACGTCCTATAAAATATATAACTTACTATCTGTTTTACCTCTGTAGCAGGTTGGATCCATGGTAGCGGCACCATGCCGACAAACCAAAGGATTAACAGATATCCAACTATGATCTGTGATGGGGAGGAGCTGCACGAACACCCAACGATATTGAACTTACTAGTAGAGCATTCCAGCAGGTGAAGAACATTCTAGATAACATCTCCCTGTCACAAAAATGCACTTGATGAAGTTGCTTACTGCCCATAGTATGACAACATCGTGTTTGGTCACGCAGTGAGACTAGAACATCTGGACGCTTTTATGACAATTGGACCTTCGATTGTATTAGACACAGAGATGGACAAAGTGAGAAAATATGGATAACTCAGAGAAGCGAAAACATATCAGCGGCCGTGCACATGATGATGATAAACATAATGCCACGATTCCATTGAGAGATAACAAATACATTGGAATGTGTATCTTAAAGTTTAGTTGAATGTTCTGTTCGGGATTCCTTACAGGACGTCACAGTCAACCCCAACAATTATGATTTACTGATGATTTTCTGGACAAAGTTAGTAGATTCCCATTTCTTTCAGAATGGCCCATGCTGAAAATAAACGCAAAGAGAAAGGCTGTTAGTGCAATTGTGACCTTATCACCTATCGTGTGCTGATCGGTCGATAACAATAGGAGACTGGCAACAACATCTAATACGCCTGAGAGCGTGAATCACGTTCTCTTTAACATAACATGCGGGTTGGTGGAGAGAGAAAAGGCTGTATGGTTAGACAGGGTGACTACGAAGATGATCAGTGTCGAATTTATCAAAAACACAACAGGCATATGTTTTTGGGCCAATATAGTCACTCGCGCGACCCGACATTCTCCGCGTTGATGATGCAATATAAACGGCAGAATAATAAACCATCTCTTATATGTTGGTGAACCGCTGTATTGGCAAGTGAGTTGGCAAGTGATCTCCGGGTTGATGGGTGGATTGATTAATGTATTGATTGAATATTACATATTTCTAAATCGTCATGATCATCATCCCATCATCATCATCGTCGTCGTCGTCGTCATCATCATCATCATCATCATCATCATCATCATCATCATCATCATCATCATCATCATCATCATCATCATCATCATCATCATCATCATCATCATCATCATCATCATCATCATCATCATCATCATCATCATCATCATCATCATCAGTAATGGTTAGTCCTGTGCAGAACTTTGCCCACACAACATTCTACACTCCCCCCCCCCCCCCCATATCTAATGCAGTCAAATGATCTATTTTATCTTTAATTCCTTTACGATCTGGTCTTCCTTTTCTAAGCTAATCCTGTACGTTATAGTTATCCTTCGCCAGACAGACATACCTCTTTACGTGCCAAGGATATTTAATTTTTTCTTTATTTTATGTGTCTTAATAACCAATCCTTTTCAACACTGAATTCTTGTTGATAGATTTGTTTGTTATCTTTTACGTCAAATGATCTGTATTTATGTATTTTCAAACAAACAAACACAATTCAACTATAAGTGTAATTATCTGTGTAACGGTTACAGATGCCCAGAATTTAATCGCTCTGCAACAACTTCTGTCTCTAGAGATTCTTCATGAACACCCTCTTCTTGACTGCCATCTAATCTCCAGCAGTTGGCTTGGGAACAGGAACTGCAGATTCCTTTTCTGCCAAGAGAACTTCAATGTGCTCAAATATGGATAGCTGTACCCTGCATGTTCTAGTGCACATTTTGGTGGCAACATTCCCCAGAATTTGTTCAACCACAAGGTACTCAGCTGACGGACCCTTGCATTAATCATTGTTCTTAACATTGTTTTAGATGCTGAATCAGAAATTCAGCACCTTTCTTGGATCATAGGTTCTGGCCTGCCTTCTATTGTTTAGCCTGCGCATATCGTCCAACACAACACTTAAATCGTCGGAATGGCACACACTCTTTCTGCGCAACTAAAACAAAGTAGTATGAGAAAGGTGAGTATAGGCATGCTTTGGGCAGAGTGGCGGGCTTCCATTGAATAATAAGAAGTAGAGAGCAGCTGTTCGAATTTTTTCCCGAGGGCATGCTGTTGTGGTAGTAAACGAGATTGGTTGGGTCTTCACCACTTGGTGGAGTATTGGTGCATGTTACGGCAGATATGTTCGGGGCCCTTTAAAATCGCGTATATAGTGCAGACGAACAGTTAGATCATAACGGCTTAGTCGCAGTTCCAACTTCACGGCAAAGGATAATACACCTAATGTTCCGTTTCTGTGACAGTGAATATCAATAAATATGCTCATCACTGCCCCAAGTGAAAAGTGGAACAAATAGTGCCGACAAACAGGCACGCACAGGCAAGTACATGCATAAGGCCGCTGACAGAATGCCAACACAACAAACAGTGCGCCACGAATATTACAGTTCATCATCGATGGAAGCGCCAGTCACTAGAAAAGCAGCAGCTTCACACACATTACTGCAAAATGTAAAACTAGCTAGCTCAGTACCATAAGATACTCAGGACTCTGAGAAGAGGCCAGACGGACACATAATCCGATTGCAAATAGTGCCATTATTGTTATGACTCTTCGATGGCTGTTGCAGATGGGGACAGTGCATGTATGGAGAAATCCCATGTGCTGTGATATCGGTTCTTGACTCAACTACAATCTTTAAACAACGGGTTGCTTCTGTCAGGTGCATGCGTCTATAGGTCTGTGCAGTTTCGCGAGTATTTTGTAAATGATCACACAGGTAAAACTCACATGACTTGCAAATTTTGCAGGATTCCCAGATTCTTTTGCTAGTACTCTTCTATAACGCTTACGCACAAAGAAACACATTGGCTTTTCAACAGATGTGTGACATATCATATCCAAGCTTCACATCATATGTTGCCACGGGAAATATACGAACCTTGTACTCTAACTTGTGTTGTTCTGTCTGTTTCAATCTAATATGATGTTAATGGCTTTAGTTAGTTAGTTAGTTAGTTAGTCGCTGTTCCAACTTCACGGCAAAGGGTGGCCAAATTATGCTCCGTTCCTGCGCCAGTGAATATGACACAAAATTCTCCCCTCTGCCCCATGTGGAAAGTGAAACAGACAGGAGTCTCCACAAACCATCAGTCCGCACAGGTATATTATGCATAATGCCGCTGCCAGAATGCCAACATAAAAGTTCGGTAAGTAAAATACATTTCATCGTCGATGGAAGCGGCAGTAACTAGAAAACCAGCAGCGACACATTACTGCGTAAGACAAACCAGTTAGTTAAGCAGTCGACCGGCCGCCATTTTTCATAACATGCAGTTCACGCTACAAACAACCGCAGACAGATGTAAAAGCACTCAGTACGAAATTCACAGCTCACAGTGTCGCTCCAGCAGTCACACATTACAGCATAAGGCAAACAAGTTGACTTTAGTTTCATGCAGAGCAATGTTGGTTCTTCTTATAATTTCTTTCATGACAGTTCCATCGTCCGTCAGCAATGAACTTTGAGTTTGAAAACTGCTCACTTTCTATAACTTTATAATTTCCCTCTGTGGATAAATATATAGGTTGAAATATGTGTTTTATTACTTATTTATTTTTTATTTGCGTTTGTTCGCTTTGAATTCAAGCGTAGTCCATATACCTATTCTAGTGCACAGGACATATTGTTGCATGCTGATTAGCTTTTCTTATTACCAGTGTTCATACCATCAGGCGAACACACTCTGACTACTGAGGTGCTTGAAAATTTACTTACCAAAGTCAAGGACAAGAAGGCAACATTTTAGTCCAAGTAACTGGTGTAGGGGTTGAACCCGTTACCACGGCATCAGTATATCAGATATATAGGCATTCGGCCATACTGACCTCCAGTGGTTGTTACAACTGTGCTTGTTGGTGCATTGAGATGTGCGTTCTGTTCGTAAACCAGTTTTTTAGTCTTTAGATTGCATTTTCTCGCACTAAGGTTAGGTTTGTACCCACCCAATTGCGCTCTTCCGCCCAAAGTGTTTTCAGTATACTTGTTCCATAAAGGGACAGGATGCAACCCTGTCTGACTTTCTGCTCTATATAAAAATAAATTTATGAAACGTATTTAGTTCCTTCCTATCTGAGATTAAAGTACAGAGCTTTTGAAGACAAATATACATGGCCATCAATTACAACAATTAGCAACCGTTTATTGGCTTGCATATGGTACCTGACTGTCAGCATGACAACATACCTATTTCCCTACTTGTATATCCTTGCATATCGTACCTGACTGTCAGCATGACAACATACCTATTGCCCTACTTGTATATCCTTGCATATCGTACCTGACTGTCAGCATGACAACATACCTATTTCCCTACTTGTATATCCTTGCATATGGTACCTGACTGTCAGCATGACAACATACCTATTGCCCTACTTGTATATCCTTGCATATCGTACCTGACTGTCAGCATGACAACATACCTATTGCCCTACTTGTATATCCTTGTATATCGTACCTGACTGTCAGCATGACAACATACCTATTTCCCTACTTAATTATGCACCCACTTACCCGTTTACATAACCACCAGCCTAACCGCATACCTACGCAACTCCGTACTACCCAAGCAATATTCACGTATCGATTTACATATTTACATATCAGTTTGACTACTTAACTACATGGCTGTCTGATTTTGTTTGTTTCTGCCCATCCTTCTGTCCGTCTAATGTTCTGCCTGCCTGCCTGCCTGTCTGTCTGTTCTTATGTAGTCAACACATACTTATGTTCTCTCTCTCTCTCTCTCTCTCTCTCTCTCTCTCTCTCTCTCTCTCTCTCTATATATATATATATATATATATATATATATCTATATATATATATATATATATATATATATATATATTATATATATATATAATTTCTAATTTGTCAATGCTTCCTGTTTAGCGAATCGACAATACCTTTGCTGCGCCATTGTAGGCAACATTTGTTCACACCCATAACGCTGAGGTATACTCACACTTTCCTTGAGCACGGTGGGTCTAAAATTATCTCCCCTGGTCTCGCAACAATGATCATGTCAGCTATAACTGATACCGTAAATATGTTAGGACTGTTCATGTCATTATCGCGTGTAAACCCCCATCCTCTTCTCTCACTTAAAACAGGAGTGTTCCCATCGAGACCTATCATCACATTCACAAACTGGTGCCTGCGCATAATAGAAGGAATCCAATTGTATGACATAATCACGAATGTGGAATTCATGCAGGTAACTCAACAGATACCACTGAACCGGGGGAGGGGGGGGGGGGTGATGAAAGACGCTGTTCCTGGATAAGATATATATTGAGAAACCTTGAGAATAGTATAACTTAAAAGATTTTCTCTTGAATCCATAAGGTAAAAGAAATACAGGAAGACACACTGAGAAGAGAAGTCGAAATATACATCAATAATATTGGGAAGACGTGGACGGAA
Organism: Cepaea nemoralis; assembly: GCA_014155875.1. Taxonomy (NCBI): domain Eukaryota; kingdom Metazoa; phylum Mollusca; class Gastropoda; order Stylommatophora; family Helicidae; genus Cepaea; species Cepaea nemoralis. Next base: position 21,812 of record JACEFZ010027430.1, on the reverse strand, counting down.
CTGCATGCGACAGGAGTGAGTTGGTTAAGGGCATTTGGCCCAAGGAGGAACACAAGGTGAAAGAAGACGTAGAAGTCATCTACTATCCTTTCCAACAGTTTTCCCGCGTTTCTCGCCACACTGTTTGGGATTCACTGACTTAACATGTCAAAGAGGTAATCTTCTTGACATTGAGTTCCGGGTATTAGGGTCTAATTTTCTTTAAAGTTTAAGATAATTGGTTTTGCAATCTCCAAATTTCCTTCTTTGTTGCCTAAATATAGGATACAGACTCCGCCGCTTGTACACAAAGCGAGTCATGTTATTTGTTACTTCTGAACGCTGTGTTTACTTTGCCTTCTCTTATTCCCTAGAATAGGGCCGTGCCTTGCTATGATATAGAGAGGAGGTCGTGAAGGGAGGGGGGGGGGGGAAGGCGGCATAAACAGCGAAGGAAGGGCGGTATTTCGAAGACTTGCATCATTAAGGGGCGGCATTTCGAAGACTTCAATCATTAAGGGGTGGCATTTCGAAGACTTACATCATTAAGGGGCGGCATTTCGAAGACTTGCATTATTAACGGGCGGCATTCGAGGACTCGCACCATTAAAGGGCGACATTTCGAAGACTTGCATCTTTAAAGGGCGGCATTTCGAAGACTTGCGTCATACTTAAAAAATCTACCGCACAGCCCTGCCCTAGAACGTGGTAATGGCACCACATACGGCTATACTCCGCACCACGTGTCCGTGCATGAGTGTGTCTGGTATCAGCATTTCGGGTGTCTCATAACCATTTCCTAATAAGTGTAGCTCTAGTCTGAGCGTTGTGCCCGTTACAAATTACCTCGGCAGTTGGAAATCGAAAATGGAAGGCCAAATAGAAGGCCGAATAGACAGCGGCTCAGTTTCTAAATTAAATCTGCTACTCACAAAAAGTCCGCACTTGTGGTTCAGGGGTTAGTGAAGGCGATCTCACAATTCCCGGACATACCGAGTCGAGGGATTGGTGTCTGCCGCAGGAAGCAAACCGTTTTGTGCTGATTTCAATGTTATGAGCGTCGACCGTTCAGAGACCAATGGGAAACTACTGAAGGTAAAATTGCCCAGTAAACCACAAGCAGCCAATAAATCATGGGGTTGGTGCGACGTCTTGTAAAAGACGGGCAACTAACTTTAAACTCGCAAAATATAACAATTTTAACATGTGTGGTACACACATATGAAGTCTTGCCTGTGCAGCTAAGATACACGAAAGTCGACCCGTAGAAATACAAACAAGTAAACGACACAAAGTATAGAGACGCTTTGCAAAATACTATTACAAAACAACACACACACACACACTACACACACACACACACTACACACACAACACACACACACACACACACACACAACACACACACACACACAACACACACACACATACACTCACACACACACAACATACACAAACACTCATACACACACCCACACACAAGATTGTTGTGGCGACAAGCCTTTATCAGTGAGCAACAACAAGGATATATTAGGTATGTGCGAAACGAGATGGACAGGAGCAGGCATCAAGATACATAAAGATTTTAAGATTATTTATTCTGGAGGTGAGGATCGACATAGGGGAGTGGCAATAATTTTGGACCGGAAAACATCAAAATCTGTTCAGGGATATTGGGCCGTGTCGGACAGAGTTCTACTAGTTAAATTGAGTGGCAGACCTTTTAACATAAATGTTATTCAAGTATATGCCCCAACAGGAGAGTCCAGTGAAGATAGTGTAGAAGAATTTTATAATGACATAAGAGTCTGCCTTAAAGAAATGTAAAAATTCAGAAATAAACATCATAATAGGGGACTTCAATGCAAAAGTAGGAAATCAAGGGGATAGATACACATTAGGAAACTATGGTTTAGGAGAGAGAAATGAAAGAGGATACAGACTAGTAGAGTGGGCAAAAGAACAGGAAATGATTGTAGGGAAACACCTGGTTCAAGCAACACCCTAGAAGATTATGGACCTGGAGGAGTCCTGATAGCAGGATTAGAAACCAGATTGACTACATTCTCACTAGCAGAAGATTTAGAAACGCGCTAACAGTAGCAAAAACAGTTCCCAGTGCTGATTGTTATAGTGACCACAGACTACTCACTGGAACATTGAGGATAAAGTTGAAGAAAGTCAAGTATACAACAGGGAACACTAAATATGATTTGTGTACATTGAGTAATGACAAGGAAATACAAAACAAATTCAACATAGAAGTACAGAACAGATTTGAAATATTGTCTGATCTAGAGATCCTATTCCAGGATGTGGATGATCAATGGGAAATGTTAAAGAATTCAATCAATGTGGCTGCAGAAACAACTATTCCAAAATTAAAGAAGGTGGGTCGTAAGAAATGGATGACTGAGGAAATTTTACACTTAATGGAAACAAGAAGACTCAACAAAAATAATCCTGCCAAATATGAAGAAATTCACAGACAAGTCAGAATATTATGTAGGAAGGCAAAAGAATCATGGCTTGAGGAAAAGTGCTTAGAAATTGAAAAACAACACAACAGTCAAAATACCAAATTAGTGCACAAAAGAATTCAGGAACTTACTAATAAAAGAACAAGTACATCAACAGGTTGTCTAAAAACTAAAGATGGCAAAGTCATAATAGAAAAAGATCAGATTCTACATGTATGGACAGATTATGTGAAAGACCTGTATAATGATAACAGAGAGGAACAGTATGCTATTAGATTTAACAATGAAGGACCAGCAATTTTAAAGATGGAGGTTCAAAATGTTCTTAAGCATATGAAAGCTGGCAAGGCCCCCGGTGCAGATAACATCACAACAGAAATGATTAAAGCTCTAGAAGAATTTGGACTAGAGCAAGTCACTAGACTGCTGAACTACATTATATGATACTGGAGATATACCTTCTGAATTATGTAATTCTGTATTTATTGCAATCCCAAAGAAATCAGGAGCCTTAGAATGTGATCAACATAGAACAATTAGTATAATGAGTCACATCACAAAGATTTTGTTACGAATTATCATGCAAAGAGTGAGGAAGAAAATACAACCTGAAATAGGGGAAGAACAATGTGGTTTTGTAGAAGGAAAGGGTACAGTAAATGCTGTGTATATGCTGCGAACAGTTATTGAACGTGCTTTAGAAGTAAACAAGGATATACATCTTTGCTTTATTGACTACACAAAGGCTTTTGATAGAGTTAGACATGTCAACATTGTGGATATGCTTGCAGATCTACAAATTGATGGGAAAGACATTAGACTTATAAAAAACATATATTGGAAACAACAAGCTGCCATAAGGATTGATAATGAAGTAGGACAATACCAACCTATTAAGAGAGGTGTTAGGCAGGGATGTGTAATGTCTCCAGATCTTTTTTCCCTATACAGTGAAAATATTTTCAGAAATGTAGAAGACCTAACTGGAATCAGCATTGGAGGACGAAACATAAATAACATTAGATATGCAGATGATACAGTATTGATTGCAGACAATGCACAGGATCTGCAACAATTAGTAGACGCTGTGGTTGTACACAGTGAGCAGCTGGGGTTGGAATTAAATTGTAGGAAGACACAGGTTATGGTCGTCACTAGGAAGAACGAAGTACCACAATGTAATATACAAGTCATCATCATCATCATCATCATCTTCCACTTCTGCCGTCAAGCGTCGTGGGGAGGAATAATTTGCGTTCCAGTAAATGGGAATATTCTTCAACAAGTGAATCGGTTCAATTATCTCGGAACAGTCATAACATCTGATGACAGATGCCTTGAAGAGATTAGAACAAGAATCGCCATTGCGAAAGTAGCCTTTAGCAAGATGAAAAACATTCTGACCAATAAAATGATGTCAATTGAAACGAGAAAAAGAGTGTTGAGGGGATACATAGAGCCTGTTCTTTTGTATGGATGTGAAACTTGGACAATGTGCAGTCAAGCTGAAAAACATCTGATGGCTGCAGAAATGGGGTTTCTGAGGAAAATGCAAAGAATACCATGGACAGATAGAAAAACCAATGACCATGTACGACAAGAGACAAATGAAAATCGTAGATTGATTAGAGACATTAGACGTAGACAGTCAAAATTTTTTGGACATGTTATGAGAAGAAATGGACTGGAGAACTTAGTGACAGCTGGCAAGATCGAAGGGAACAGACCAAGAGGAAGACCGAGAGGAAAATACCTGGATGGCTTGGCCACATGGCATGGACGAGACAGGAACACTGAGCTGATCCACGACTCTGGTGATCGAGTGAAATGGCGAATCATGACCGCCCACGCTTTCCGGCATGGCACATGATTGATTGATTGAACAACAAGGACGCCGAACAACACACAAACAACGGAAATGACAGTACATTGACTACATTATAGCTAAGATCGTACTGTGTGCTGGGATTCTCTTTGGATGGTCTATAGGAGCACTTGTGGAGATATTTGTATGCAATGAAAACGTTCCTTAACCAAAAACCAAATAACTCGAATAATTGCGGCCCGGTGCACATTTGTTGTTTCCTGCCCTCTGTTCACTAAGCACTGTTTCAGTAAGTGTCATCGTCACCATCACGTGCCATGCCGATAAGGATGAGCGGTCATGGCTAGCCATTTCACACGATCATGTCCTGGTACTCATCTTGGCTTGGGTTGACCTGGCAGTCTTGGTTAATTTAAAAGAAAAACAATCTGGATGAGTATTCGGAAAGACGATAACCGGCCGGCAAGAAAGCTCTCTAGCTACTGCCCTACCACGGCTCCCCCTGAACACGTATATACATACATATTTGCACATAAGAATGCACAGACGTAAGTACACATATAAAAATACTATTACATTACCCTTGGGAATGTTGTCCTCCACCTCTTGAGACCAGTAGATGCCATTGACAAGTCGGACAATCACATCATCATCTTCCAGCCCCTCGCCAGGCAATGCTGAAGAGCTCACATTTCCACCCACAGAATAATGCAGCTGTTTTGTTAGAGACAAACTAGACACTCTTCTGCGAGGAGTTACAATCGCTTTTACAGTTCCATCACTTCTTTTGACTTTTACGTTACTAATCTTTAACATGTTATTTGTTGGTACTAACGACAAATCATGCTTGTCTTTATAGGTAGCGGCAGACGTCTTTGGGTAGTAATTGGTAATATTATCTAGAACCTGTTTGAGGACTGTCGTGTTTACATACTTTTGAAAACTAGTGACCTTTTTGTCATTCAGAATCTGAAGTAATAGTTGGCTGAATGACACTCTTTCACTTGAAGGAATGGCATTTGAGAGTGCTTGTAATAAACGTTGACTAGCGTATTTAAACCCCGTCAAGTTTGGAGAGGTTGGTTGTTCTTGTTGCAACAAAGCGTCAGATATATACGAGCGGATTAATTCTAAAACTTCTCTTTTAATCTGTTTAACACTAGAACTGTGGTTTATATATAAGGCGCTGTTTAAGAAATGATTATTTGAAATATGTTTTCTATCTATATGTTTGGTGGTATACGACGGTACATCGTAACTATTACTGTCATGTCTAGTCTGTGAAGAAGCTTTCTCGACTTCTTCATATTCGTTCAGTTGTGACATGGTACTGTACCCGTCTACAGGCAAATCAACGTCACCACGCACGTAATCACTCCTTTGGGAATCCCGAGGCAGCTCGGACAAGGTCTGCTTGTTCTTCTCCTGGCTGTTGTTAGCTTGGATATCGTTGTGATCATGGATGACCCGCTGGACGTCGAGGCTGAGTATTTGGTTAACACTATTCCCAGATGTGTTCTGGAAACTGAAGGTTAGAGTCAGTATTGTCACACCAATGATGACGCAGAGACAAGTCAAAACAAATGTGGTCTGCTGACGTAGACAGGCGCGCAGCTGACGTAGACATAGTAGACTCTTACAACGTCTTCTCATGTTTCACTGCTCCTTACATCTGTCAGAAGTTTGTGTAAGAATTCTTGCTTCGTATGGTGCTTCCAGCAGTTCTATATTGGGCCCGTACAAGTTTCCCCTGTAACAATTCAAGAATAATAATTATTACATACAATTCATCATCCTCATCATTATCAGCGTAAAGTAAAAGTAACTAAACATCTAAAGGACTCTTTTACGCACATTTAGTATATAGTATATACATTTAGGCCGGTCTCTCTGGCCGAGGGGTTACACCACTTTCTCCGTAATCCCGTTTATCACGCAGAGTCTCGTAGCGGGCGAGAACTGGGAGCGGTTCTTCCCCCGCTGGTGACTTGCGGGATAACTGAGCCGGCCGCTCAGAAAGCAATGGCAAACTACTGAGCGTAATCTTGCCAAGAAATCAACAGACAACTGAAAGATGCTGCTGTTGACAGCGATGTCCTGTAAAAGGATATGCGAATTAAAAAAAAAAAATTTAAAAAAATATGCGTTTAGCATCATATCTTTAAAGACTGATCGACACCCCAAGAGTGATTTGGTCAGTATCATGCCTGTCGCTTTTCCTTCCCATAGCATTGCCCGGTTCTCATTGTAGGCTGCGTCGACCTCGAAGCCCACGGAAATTGAAAAATCCGCCTCGGTGGAGATTCGAACTCATGACCACCGAACTGCCCTACCGAGATCCATTATAAATACACACACACACGCACGCGCGTGCGCGCGCGCACACACACACACACTTCCCTTACATATAGAAGGTAATCTTGTAGCAGATATTTTTTAAAAGCATGAAGGTGAAGAGTTGGACATTTCAATATTCAAGGTTAACAACATACCAATATGTGGTAACCATCTGGCTTACTTTTAACGATGTTCCATTTCAAAGAATTCCCAAAAGATGGCTAAAATTATTCGGTACCAATGCCAGGAGTATCTGTTGGTGAGTATAATGTACACTACATGCCGTATGCTGATGACACGGTTTTGTTTGCTGAGAAAGAATGAAGCTCAGTTACAAAGAAATGATAGTTATAATTGCAGTAGAAAGTCATGGTGAAGGCCTTTGCCCAAATAATAAGAGAGCTGGAGTAAAGGTAATTTTAAAAATTGTCTTGCCAAATGCAAGATCAAAGTGAATGGAATTATTCTGAAACAAGCCAATGTATTTAAGCAGTTGTGTACGCTGATAACGGCAGATGCCAAAAATAAAACCCTAACCCGCACAGTTCGCTATGGCTGCACTAGCAAGGCGGTCTGAATTCCTTAGGCTCAAGACCCCCATCACCACCCACCCCTCCCCTGTTCTACATCGCAAGGTACTATAGACAGCAGATGACACATAACGGCAGATGGAAGTTGGATTAAAGTGAATAGTACAATCAACGGCAACATTGCACATGCTGAAGTACAATATGCGCGGTATATTTTTGTTAATCAAGGTTAGAAAAAGTCTCAACAGCCATATCGTGGCAGTGCTGATATACGAAAGTGAATTATTGGCAATTAGCAGACTAGTGAAGAATTCAGTGAACGCTGCAGATGTGTGTGGTTTTACAGATTAACGATACCACCATGGGCCGATACAACTCGTACTGGAGATATCTTGAGAGGAGGTACTCACAACGAGGAGTCAACAATCTTCTTATCACAAGAAGACAGTCCACATTCTTTGGGAATGTCAAGAGAAAAGGAAAGCTGGAGCATATGGTCACAAGAAGAATGCTGGAGGGGAGGAGAGGCAGGGGAGATATCAAGAGACAATAAGGTGACAGTTTGACACCATGGCATGGTAGAACTTCTGTATCAGAAATGATTGGCAGTTTACGCGACAGAAGACTTGACAGACATGAACACTAACCTTACATGACATGGACTTTTAGACGATACAAGTACAACAGAAGCAAGGGATAACTTGCCAACTTCTCTTCTTCGTCTCTTCCTTCATTTACCTCCCTGAAGTGTGTGTTGGGGGGAGGGGGGTGTTGAGTGGGGCGTTGGGAGTTGGGTAGATTACAGATCTTTTATGCTCTGTGTCTAATGCTCTGTGCATAATAATATTCAATTGCCTAAAGCTGTTCTTAATACCATCACTCCATCATTTACGTGGTCATCCCCTTTCTTTGTAACCATTGTATATCTATAGTTTGTCTCTTTGTGGCAGGTGGTACCAGTGCATTCTTGTGTGGTGGTCAATCATTTAAACTGTTGTTCTTTAACGAACTGCATGTCTGGTTTCAGACCTAGTCATCTTTTGATTTCCACCTTCTTAATTCTATCTCTCACGGTTACTTCCGCAGGTCTTCTAAGGCATCTCATCTCTATTCTGTTATGATTGTTTGCTCATTAATTGCAGTAAGTGTCCTTGTCTTATATAGGCAACATAATGTTGGACAAATATAGTTCTCGTGAAATTAGCTTTAATTTTACGTGTATCTTTCTATGCGACAGAAGTGGTGCTGTTCTACAAGTTCAGTCATATTTTTTTTTCTTGCATCCGTTTGTTTTCTTATATTATTCACACACTTTGTGGTTGCTCAATGTGTATGTATGTGTGTGTTTGTGTGTGTGTATGTATGTCTGTACGTCTGTATGTCTATATGTCTGTATGTCTGTGTGTCTGTGCGTGTCTGTGTCTGTGAGTGTGTGTGTGTGTATTTATGTGTATATGTGTGCGCGTGTGTGTGCGTGTGTGTGTAAGAAAGAGAGAGAGAGAGAGAGAGAGAGAGAGAGAGAGAGAGAGAGAGAGAGAGAGAGAGAGAGAGAGAGAGAGAGAGAGAGAGAGAGAGAGAGAAATTCCAATTAGGAATATGTCTACAGTCTACTTATTGCAAACTCTCTAAAATTCGTATAAGAAAACAAACATGCTAATGCCTAAAGATATGTAACGTGACGGTAATTAGAAACCAGACTAGATTACAATTTAAGAACAAGCAAAGAAGATCTAAGGACTCTTTGTAGTTTTCTTATGTAATATCAGTGGTTCTAATTCTGTGTTGGGACCGACCTCGTAGAATATCTGAAAACACAAAGCTCAGCATGTAGTAAGACGATTATCTACAACACTGTTGACGGCCATTTGTAGGCTATGGGGTTACCTTGGCCTTGTTGAAATCTAAAGGACAGGTAGCCGCATCGTACTGGTGTAACGTGTGATGCTTTTATATATGTTAGGCCACGCTTACAGAAGTGCGAGAGGCCAATTTCTGTCTCCAGCGCTTGTTCTTTCCCGATAATCTCTTCCCCCCTCCCCTCCCCTCCCCCCCCCCCCCCCAAAAAAAATGAAAATAATCCAGTACTCGATTAACAACGGTGGCGCAGTAGCTAGGACTCTAGCCTGCCGGCGGGGTGGTCATGTATTCGAATTGAGGCGGATGTTAATATTCATCTGTGCTCCCGGGCTCACACAGCCTTCAGAACATATTATGGGAAGTAAAGGCAGCCGGTGTGAAATTGACCACATTACTGATCGAGTGCCAATTAAATAAAAATATTGCTTTCTTAAGGACCGAAACTCATACCAGTTTATAAATAACCAACGCTAGGCGGCCTGCTAATAAATCGCCAGCAGCTGTGTTTCGAACGTGGTATGCGGGATTACAAACTACGTCCGTAACACCTTCGCCACAGATCCGGCAATGAAAGAAGGAATGAAGGTGAATTGCTGGTTTATGTACAGCCTTGGGTTAGTAAGCTCGAGTGCAGCTGTCTTACACAGTCAAAACACAGTCATCATAGAGGGAAGACTGGCAGACTGGGAGATCATCCTTGCAGCAGAATTGTGATTTAACATGGGATGCCACGGTTCGCACAGTGTGTCACGGGTCTGTCTTCTTCTTCCTTACTCTTGACTTGTCCTGAAAGGACAATTGGTTGGGTAGCATCCTTTGACAGTGACGATTCGATAGTAGCAGGTTTTGGTCGAGGCAGCTAACTTGAGAAGACATTGTTTTGTAAATTGAATTGTAATTCCTCTTCAATACTGACGTTCTTTCAGCAAGATTACAATGGAATAGTTAGTCTGTTAGAAAGTCTGTCCTTTGGAACCCACTGGGCAAACGAAACAGTAAGTTAAAAAAAAAAGAAAGGAACCTTTTACATAAAGGCGCACCGGACGAATGGTAAGTAAGTAATATACAAGTCCATATTACAGTCTTAAAATACGTTGGGCATATATGTTGCTATACCCATATTTTTTATTGGGAAATCGGAACTCCAAATGACATGTGGCCAGTACCACATTGGTCGACTTTACTTCCCAAGATATTTACTAGAACTGGGCCTGTGGTGATAGCACCATGTATTTTAAAGACTAATCTGCACTGGGTGGGTAAATGGGTAAGTTGTTTTTGAAACTAAATACTGGGACCTAAACACACGGAAAAGAGGAGATTGAAGATACTAGATGCAAACACAAAACAATGCAGGTAGAAAAACTAGAGGTCAGATAAGATGCTACAATACTCTTCTACATCTGATTGTTTGGCAAGATGTAAGGCGTCAATCATGATACCAATTAAACACGTATGGTTTGGTGAACACATTTGAATTGTGAGCAGTGTGGGAATCACTGCGGCTGAGGAGATAAACAGCCTGTGCGTGGGACGCTGCAGTATGGAGCAGATTGCCGGTACATTTTTAGTGCTCGCGCTAGAGAAATTAGCACGTTCTGGCTTATCTGCTTGAGCTTGCATGAGGGGACTAGTGTGCGTTTTGTCAGAGGCAAATACAGAATGAAAAGTGTGTGTCTGTGTGGATATGCTCTTCCATGACTAGACGGGAGATGGAGCGGGTGGGGAAAGAGAAAGCGTGTGTGTGTGCGTGTGTGTGTGTGTGGGGGGGGGGGGGTGGGTGTGTGTGTGTGTGTGTGTGTGTGCGTGTGTGGGGGGTGTGGTGTGTGCGTGTGCGTGTGTGTGTGCGTGTGTGCGTGTGTGTGTGTGTGTGTGTGTGTGTGTGTGTTAAAACATAACATGATATATCGATAATGCAAATCTTACAAAACATGAGCTTAGAATTGCCAAGCATACGTTGTCAAGAGTAGGACACGGTAGACAGTTATTTCTAGACAGTAGCATTGAGTAAATGGTATGTACCTGTAGCCATGGTGGAGTTTCCTTTGCGGAGAGGTTATATCACTTGTCTCGCGCTCTGAAGCTTGTGGGTTCGATTCCGGGCTACGTCGTTCGGTTCACGAGTGCAGTTTTCTCGGAGCCTCTTAGGGGTCGTCGCTGGATCTACGGAGTTCGTGCTTTGTGCGATGCTTAAGCCAGGCTGCATTGCAGAAAGAGATGAACCCATGGGGGATACAACTCGACGCAAAGAAGTCAATTCTCTTATATTTTTTTTTCTTTTCCTGTACGAAAGAGTTTTTTTTTTTTTAAGTTGCATATCCCTTACAGGACGTTGCAGTCAACGCCAGCATTTTTCAGCTGTTGTTGATGTTCTTGGCAAGATTACGCTCAGTAGTTTACCATTGCTTTCTGAGCGACCGGCTCACATACCCCGTAAGTAACCTACGCGATACGATTAGCTGCCGAATATCTCGCAGCTGTGTTCCTTTCGTGGATATATGGGATTATGGAGAAAGTCGTTAATCCCTTTGCCACGAAATAGTTACATTTGTTAAATACTGTAGCAGTAAGTGTATATGGGGTGGGCAAAACTACAGCACGCTTGAGCATCAGGGTAGAATGGGAAGAAGGATGCTCAAGTCGTGACGTAGTTGGTTGTTACGGGCAGTCAACATCTGGGCCTGAAACTAAGAAGACGCCATGTAGAAATTGTCATCAACAAGAAATAAAACTGTTTATATAGAACCAACAGATCTCGTTAGTCCTGCTTTGTTATAGGACTAATTTGGTGCCCATGACACAGGATACGAATTTGGAGGGTCGCGGAATCACAATGTGCTGTCCAGGTCGAACATCGAACTAAAGTCAAAGTTTGGAAGATCTCGTTCTGCTTACATCAAACACCCAGAGACAGAATGAATTACGGCACGGTTCTATACTTATCTTGAACGAAAAAGCGCAGTTGGAAAAATGGCCACTAAGTCGTCTGTGAGAATTACAGCAGCCAAAAGCCCGGATAGTGGTGGTTGTCTGTAATTATGTTTCAGAATCCTCGCTGGTGTGTGAGAGCCGCTATCGCTGTCAAGTCCTTGCCGGGCACTGTGGCATTGTTGTTCGAGCGGTTTGCTAACGGGATTGATTTCGGCGGACAACATAGAGATACCTACTTCTGATCGTACCTCCCACTGTTGCAGGGACTTCAAAGACTTCTGCATTCCGCCATACATAGTAAGTAGACTGAATCGTTGCCACACAGCCTGCTCGTTACCATAGCCGTTGACTGAACTTTTATCATTTTCAAGAGGCTTGGTATAGCCGTCGCTTTACACTGTTCACTTCAAGAGGCTTGGTATAGCCGTCGCTTTACACTGTTCACTTCAAGAGGCTTGGTATAGCCGTCGCTTTACACTGTTCACTTCAAGAGGCTTGTTATAGCCGCCGCTTTACATTTTTTTACCTGCATTGTCGGTTGTTTCAACGGGCTACCTACCAGGGCCGCTGCCATACAATGTTGTTTCAGGGAACTGACCAAAGCTGCTCTCTGATCGCAGTCTGATCGTGGTGAGGCCTACTATCAAGCCTTATTGATCCTTATGGAGTACTGAAGCCGCTTTGTCGATCCTGGTTCAAGTACTCGAATACCAGATTCAATCAATCAGTCGAATCAAGTAGAAACATTTTACTAACAGAGCAGTTGTCTACTTCTCGTTAAGATAGATTGCCTGGAGCGAACTAAAAGTGGTACCTTGAGACTCTTTAAGGAATAAGAAGAAATGGAAAGCTCGTTAACAGCAGCGATACCGTTAAAGAACTCTCGGAATCGGGGGAGGCAGACTGGGCTGCCGACCTACTGAAATTATCGCTTTCCTGAATTACACCGATTCTCAAGACGTCGCTTTGATGTGCAAGTCTGGTAGGGACCCAACCAGGGTTGAAGTTACTGAGACGTTGAGAGGAAGAAACTCCCTAACTACCTGTAGTGCGTGATCGATTGGAGGAGCATTTCAACTGGCACAGACTCCTGGCGTTTGAATTCTACCTGATAACGAACATAGAAGAATCCGTCTTTCTTGGATCGGGAGCAAATTAGGGTAATTGGTGAACTTTAAATATTATTTTACGTACAATTGACTAATTGAACAATTCTGTTGTGTAACTAAATACGATCATATTGTTAATTTAGCTGGTTACAAGTGTGAAATTGATTTTATTGCTATATATAGAAATATTTCAGCATAGCAGACCCATCACAGCACAGTGGAGAAACAGGCATAATTTCGGCTGAGTTCAAGACGAGTTTTTTTCCCCAGGTACCAAGGAATATGCAGAAGAAGAAGTAGAAATATTGTTTCAAGCCTGATAGAAATTACAAAGAAGTTAATATGAATTACTTATATGTAGAATTACAACGTATTAGTACATGGTTGGGGGAATTAAAAGAGGCAGTTAGTGAAGTAGAGTATTTTGTAGAAACATTGAAGAACAGAACGACTAGACAGGACCCTTATAGATTTAAGGTAGACTATAATAGAGTAGGAAAGAATAACAGGAGACAGCCACTGCTTGATAAAGACAGAAGACAATATAGTTATGACGAACCAAGGCCTAATGGTTATAGGGTAAAAGACGGTGAGAACAGACGTAATGGTGAAAAGTCGGACTGGTATGGCTGTTATAGATACAAGAATGGTCCTGAGAGAGACTTTTCCAAGAAATTATGGAAATGGCCATCCCATGGCAAGACTGCTAGGAAAAAACGTGACGACTGGTTTGAACAAAGACGGAGACAGTATCTGAGGTCAGGGTCAAAGAACAGAGTAGGAAATGTAAGTGAAAATTCAACTATTCCCAAAGTACTTGCCAATATTAGGATTGAACAGGAAAAGAAGACGACGGTATTAATAAAGAGAATAGACCGAGAGACACAGACGCAGACAAGTAATACGATAAATGATAGTACGCAGACTCAGGTAGATACAGTAGAGAAAAAGGTCCAGGTACAACCAGCCAGCAAGATAACAAAGGGAAGTCAAACTGACTTAATAGAGACTCAGTCAAAACCAACTCACTTGACTAAGGGAGACAAGGTTGAAATTGGGAAAGAGAAACAGACGAGAATCAAAGATGAAAGGAAACCAAAGAAGAAAAGTATTGAAGAAAGAAATAGTAGTATGATAGTTAATAGAGGTACTGCCATGTCAAGTTCCTCAGGTATAGACATGAAATTAATCCCCAAATGGTGTAGAAATATTAGGTGTCAGAGTTCAAGTTACGGAGAAGATATTTCTACCGCCGCATATTATGGTAAATACCGTGATGCTGAGACAATTGTGAATACTGATGATTCGGAGAATGAGAGAATTGCACTACGAGCAGATCCTGACTTGAAGAGTGATGTTCCCTCATACGGTGTAGTTACTGGTGGACAAACGGACAGAGTTTTGGTTGGTGACTCTTTAGAACTAGATACCAGTTTAAATGACAGGAAAGTAGGGAAGGCTAAGAGACGAATACCAAGAAAGAGAAAGAAAGTCAGGCGTTCTAAAGACGACTATGGGAATAGGATCGACGTGGCTGCAGTGAACTACTACTATGAATCTGATGAGGGAACTATTATCAGTGTGTCATCTGAAGACGAGATGGAGAAGTGCAAACGTTACGTAAGGTATACAGGAAACAGTGAGCAGACCGACGCAAATAAAGGAAATAAGAAGAAAGCATTTAAGAAGAAGAATAGTAATAGACAGATAGCGGAAATTTACTCCTCGACGACAGAAGATAACATAAGAAAACTCAGAGAATTAAGACCTGAGTACTTTAACAGGTTAACAACAGATAGTGAAGATGACATAATTAGAGAGAGACGTACTAATGTATTGAGAGACAATGAAATATTTAACTTGGACACACTCTATAACTGTTAAAATTCCTTGTGTGAGGAAGGAAAATGGAATAGTTTTGGCTTATGAGAAGAATTGCGGTTTGAGCATATAGATATATGGGTTGTCTAAAATAGGCAGATGAATTTTTTGGTGTAGCATCACATGGTACAGGGTAGGCGATAGTGTTGTTGAGGATAGAGAGTTACGGCAAATGATATTCTACGTGGGTACGTAATACAGGATATCTGGTGTTTGGTTACGATGTAGGGAGAGTAAACAAGGTAAAAATACTCTTTTGTCCGGAATGGATAGATACAGAGAGTTAATCACGTTGAGTGATGTATAACTGGTGTAATTAAAATAGAGTAGATTCAGCACAGAATTAGTAGAGGGTGAGAGATAAACTAAGTATGAATGTTCGTACTAGAAATGGTTCGACTCAGAGCTATGACGTGATGTCCGAGATAATTTTGCTTGTTGGTTTGAGAAGAAAGTATAGTATTGTTGACAGGTGAACCGAGAGTGTCTGGTGAGGAGATATAGATTGAGGAGGAATTGAGTATCCTGTGTGTAAAATAGCCAGTTGAACGCGAGAATATTAAGAGTAAAAGACTGTAGAAGTTGATGCTTGAAGAATACGAGTTACGTCGTGCTTGTGGAGAAAGAAGAGCTGATTAAGTCTGAGAAAGTTGTTGTGTGGAGAAGTATAGAATGATAGTTACGAGGTTAGTGGCTCAGCGGAATGAGGTTTGTTTTGAGAGATAGTTGATAGTGCTGTAAAAGAGATATAAGTTGCGAGAGATAATATATAAATTCTGATCTTTGAAAACGAGTGAATGATTGAAAAAAGTAGAAATAAGACAAACATATGTGCGTCGAGAATGGATAGGCTGATGGCAAGTGATAAGTACAGCATGCATGTACGAGGCGTTTAGTTAGTACGTGAGTATAATTCTAGACAAACAGGTATTCGTCGCGGTGAGTGAAGGAGTGAGGTTTGAAGACGTCGCCTAAGTGAAGTACATAGATAAAATGTAATAGTGGCGCTGATATATCTTGTGTCAATGTGTGTAGAGGAGGTCGATACACTTAGATTGTGGTGAGTGATTGCTGGAATGTTGAATTGGCGTCTAAATTGTTTTTTTTTTTGGAAGTAATAGTATAGACACGTTAGGTTGTCGAGATGCGAGAGTAGTCGTGAGATGAGAGCGAGGTTGTGTATCACGGTCCGTGTGAATATGCGAAGAGTGGTTGATAAGTGACGTTGATAAAACGTGGAACATAGAGGATGCGAAAAAGTAGAGATAAAAAGAACATGATTAGAGAAGGTGATGTCTTTTCGTTAGAATATCTGACGTTAGAAGGAAATTATGGAAGTTGTATGACAGGTTGACGGAAAGAGAGTTAACATTCTGAATGACGTTTCATAAAACATGTTTAGTATTGTTGACAGAGACATGTCGAAGCAGGAATGCCTAAATACTGAGAAACGAGAAAAGTGAGGTCTGCTGTCAGTTATAAGTGGCGTGGGTTGCTGTTCTGAAAGAATCCCGATAAATAAGAAGAAGAGTGAAAGATACGGAGGTAAACAAGGTTAGTTAAATGAATGTTGGAGAACGTGTTCCGATAAGTGTGACTGGTTTGATTATCGTCATGATGCAAGAGTGCTAGGAGAGACTTGAGGATAGCTTAGAGTAGTTGTGGTGAGATGTTGGAAAGTAATGATAAGTTAGATAATTGCTTCGGGTAGACGAGAAACTTAAAAGTAGAATTAGTTATTGGTACAGTAGGTAGATGTATTGGTGAGAGGTCTATAGTAAATAGACAAAATTTTTGCTGGTCGTAGTAGAGTGGAGATGCCGTAGTTAACGGTAATGATTAAGAAGTTGTAGTGATGTTTGGTACAAATCCAAGGGAAAAAAATTGGTGTGCCGAGCCACAGGTTGATTAGTAGATAGATGACGGCTGGTACATTGAGATGACATTGGGATAATCGCCACATTAGTAATAGATAAAGTGAGTGACCTGTAGTTTACAGTGCTTGTTTAAGATGATATTCCAGATATTATGATGTGTTAGGAGTTAGTTTTGTAAAAGATAGAAAATTGTGAGGGGAGAGAATCAATGATAGTACGGTCATTGTTTGATTAATGATTTTTTTGTGGGGAGAACAGATATTGTTCTAAGTTAAGAAATTGGTCTGTAGTTAACAGATATACATACGTGGCAGTGAAGTGTTTTGTTTTCTCGCTTATAGAAATAGTGGAATGACTTGTATGAATAGATAGGTGTTACATTAGTTCGTATAGGAGGCCAATGTTGATAGGCCACTGTACGTAGTTAATTTTATGTGAATTATTTTTTTGAAAACCTTCTCTTTAGTGAGAAGACAGTTGTTTTATTGAATCTGAGTTTTAATGCCTCATATATAATATGTTTTTTTGCTTGATTTGGTCCTGTAAAATGATTGTTATTATTTTAGAGTAGGATTATTGTGTTCTTAGACTTTTGCGTACAAACTATTGGTCCGTAAAAGAGACCAATAGTATTAGGTAACATAAGATTAGGATGTATGTTGTATTATTTTAATATATGTTTTTCTTTGAATGAGTAATACCTTTAATTGATATGAGGGGAAACATAAATGATGTTATAAAACTTGGGGGGGGGGGGGGGGTATGATATCCTGTTGGGATTTTATTTCGCAGTTTTGTATGTTAAATAGTAGTTAATTAAGTTATGTTTAATTTACATGGTTTTGTCTAGAATAAAGACAATACATGGGGCTTTAATTAGGACCCTTCGTTCAGAAAATAGTAATAAACTACTGTGAACTAGTAGAGAGACACATCATCTTTGTGGATAATGTGTTCATGGGTATATTATATTGCTGTGATAATCAGCATAATGAGGTTGATATGGTTATGAAGTAGTGGAAACATATACCGGGGATGGTTATGGGAAAGTTTAGAGTTACACTAAAGTCAGCATTGATTGGAAATACATGGATTGGAAGCCATATAGAGGAAGAAAAGATTAATGAATATAGCAGTGGGGTAAATGAGGGGAAAGTTTTGAACATAGTTTCCATGGGGTCAGAAAAGCCATGATATACACGGGATTGCTGGTTTGTAGAATAAGAAGATTACCCCAGACAAATAGTAAACATGAATTGAATCCATGTTTGAGTAGACACTGTGGATAGCAGTACAATAGTAAAGGGTTGTAAGTGTGAGAAATGAACATAGTGGAGACATAATGACATGGGGTTTTTGAGGGTCCGTGATATATGGACTGAGATAAAGTTGATTGCAAGCAATCACAGACAGGAGTTAGGGGTAGTATATTGTTGCTGTTGATAACGGCATAAGTGGAGGTTTTAATAGATATGCCCATAATAAATGGACAGTAATGGGTCGCTGAAAATTTCGGCGAGAGAATTCTGAGTGAGATATAGGAGAAGATTAGTTATGTGAGGTGATGTGTATAATGTTGGAGAAGGTCTTAAGGGATAATAGACCTTTTTAATTGTGTCCTCGGGATATGTTTTGTGGTTGACATTACAATGAGAGGTTGAAGTAAGGTTCAGAGCCATAAAAGTAGTAGTGTCTGTAATATATAGACAATCGGAAGTGAATAATATTTTTGATGGTTGGTATTTGATGCTGTAGATAGCAGCGTAAACGGTTACCATAATGAGTGTACTATAGGAGATATAATTATTTTAGACTTTATTACATAAAGTCTCAAATGACATAGGGGGGTAAAGGAGTGTGTGATTTAGCTGAGTGTGGTTTTTGTCTGGAAGAGTTCTACTTCTTCTTTAAATCTCCGGTGCGCACCGATTCTTCGTCTTTCTATCGTGTGAGAGTGATTTCAGGTTGATTAAAAGTGGAGAATTAGTGGGGTTGGTGATGACAATAGGGAGTTGGTATCAGAAGAGTACAGCGTTTGAAATTTTAAGCGGATTGCTTATGAAGAGAAGAAGAAGTATTTAAGAAGACGTGTTATGATGTATTGTATAAAGTTGAGATTTAAATGTTATTAAGGATATGTAAATATGTTATGTTTTTTTGAAGAGCCAGAAACGAAGAAGAAGTGGGTTGATATATGGCAGGGGAAAGAGTTACGAATAGATTGTTTATTTAAAATAAAGTTGGTGTGGGGAAGATTAGAGGAGCTGTGGGAGGTAAGGACAGAGAGGGAATAGAGTAGGGGGATTGGGAGTAAAGACTTTTTAAGGGAAAAAGTCTTTAGAAAAACATAGGAAGGTGTAGCAGTAAGTGTATATGGGGTGGGCAAAACTACAGCACGCTTGAGCATCAGGGTAGAATGGGAAGAAGGATGCTCAAGTCGTGACGTAGTTGGTTGTTACGGGCAGTCAACATCTGGGCCTGAAACTAAGAAGACGCCATGTAGAAATTGTCATCAACAAGAAATAAAACTGTTTATATAGAACCAACAGATCTCGTTAGTCCTGCTTTGTTATAATACTCCCTTTATAAATATCAAGACAGTTTTGACATTAGCAGACCTCTAACCGTTAACTTTCATGCCAACTCAAAGAAAGAAACAATCTTGCAGCAAGTGTGGGAAAATATTCACGTTCACTGAGAGTTAGCTCACTAAGATGAAAACATTTTGAAAACGATATTTCATTCTTTTGGGCAACGCTATTTGCCATACTGTAAAATACAGATCCTGTTCTCTCTGTCTATTAATGTATATTCTGGAGTGTTATATTTTTGATCTGTTTGGGTCATTTTGCTCATGATTTCATTAGTTATCCACAATTGCTTTTACTTATTCCCCTTTCATAATTAAGTTGGTATTTGAAGTCGGTATGCTAGTTTTTTTTTTGGGGGGGGGGGGCTGGGGGGCGGGGGGGGGGGGGGGGGGGGAGTTTTGGAAAAACAAAGGCAGCAAAAGAGACTGCACACAATACGGATGCATTTCACTGTTGAGTCATACTGGGAAAATATTTTGCAAAATTTTGAGAAAAGATTACGAACTATTATAGAACCCCAGCTAAGCGAAACACAACTTGGATTTAGGAAAAGCAAAGGATGCACAGATGCCATTTTTTGCTGGTAGACAACATATAGAAAAATCAATCGAATTCAATGAAATGTAAGAAATCCTTAAACAATGTGGAGTGAGTGCACATCTAAATAAACCTATGTAGAAGCTCATACAACAACAGTGAATGCATAGTGAGAGCAACTGGAGGACACTCAGAACTTTTCATCATAAGATCCGGAGTACAACAAGCTTATGTCATATCCCCTCTCTTGTTTATAACATATATAAACAACATATATAAAGAAACCATCCAAACAGAGACCGCAAGAACACCGCATGACGAGAACACAGAAGAAGAACCATCTGCAAATCTAACCATTAGAGAACTCCTGTTTGCGGACAACCAAGCACTAACAGCAAAATCAGAAGCTTAATTACACGACCACATGAATAGTCTAAACGAAATGTGTAGGGAATCATAACATGACAATTATACAAGTAAAACAGAGGTATTGACTATAACTAAAGAAGAAAAGCAACAACGATTCACCTTAACGAACATCCATTGAAACAAGTAAAGAGTTTTAAGTACCTAGGAAGTATAATATCATCAAATGGCAAATCAGAAGACGAGATCGAAATAGATGCAATAAAGGCAAACCAACTCATTGGACAAATGGCACCAATACTAAAGAACAAACATGTATCAATAACCTACTAAGAAAGCACTATACAACACAATCTTCCTACCAACTCTATGTTACCAATGCCAAACCTGGACAATGACAGAAAAAGAGAAAAGAAAAATCACAACAACAGAAATGAGATTCCTGAGAAGAATACTCAATGTATCAAGAAGAGATAAGATGAGAAATGAAGAAATCAGGACTAAAGTGGGGTTATAGCTGCACTAGATTTATTAGAAGGCAGCAAGTCAAATGGTTTGGCCATGCAAGTAGGTTACCAACTAACAGTATACCACAACAATCAATGATGTACAGACCTAGAGGGAAGCAGAAGGAAGAGGCCGACCACGTAAACGATGGACGCAGGGAATAACATAGTCCATAGGAATATCGATACATGAAGCCCATAAGTGGGCACTCTCCCGCTGTTCATACTTCACATCGACACAGCAAGGTAAAAGAGAAACATGATGAGATGATGAGATGCTAGTTTTTACTCATTTACATTTTGTACGTATAATTGCCTCCTCAGATTGCATGTCGGTATTGTTTCATGCTTTTATCTGTTAGCCTATTATTTGTTTTGACTTCGACCAGATATAGCTAACTATATCGGGTTGTTTCAATGTTGATATATTTATTTGAGGCCACCTCAGCGTCTTTGTTTCTAGGTTTTTAAGTTTTATTTGTAACTTTATAACTGCAGGATTGTGGTCAGAGTTGATATCAGCACCAGGGCGTGTTTTGGTTCGAATATGCTTCGGGATCGATTTTAAAAAAGAATATGATGAAGAAAGAGAAAGAGGAGGAGGGGGATAAGAAGAAGAAGAAGAAGAAGAAGAAGAAGAAGAAGAAGAAGAAGAAGAAGAAGAAAAAAAGAAGAAGAAGAAGAAGAAGAAGAAGAAGGAGAAGAAAAAGAAGGAGAAGAAAAAGAAGAAGAAGGAGAAGAAGAAGAAGAAGAAGAAGAAGAAGAAGAAGAAGAAGAAGAAGAAGAAGAAGAAGAAGAAGAAGAAAGAAGGGGCAACAACAAAAGCACGGAGGAAAGGAGTAGCAGACGAAGAATAAGAAGAAACTAAGAAGAAGAAATAAGAAGAAGAGGAAGAAAAAAAAAAGAAGAGAGGACGACGACGGGCGGAGACGACGGACGACGACGACGACGACGAGGAAAAGAAGAATGTTTACAAAGGGCTATCACTGGTATCCAGCTACTTGTT
>JACEFZ010027429.1:257500-272785 GCA_014155875.1 Cepaea nemoralis | reverse complement strand
GAGCACTGCCAAGACGAACACATGGCACCAACCTTAATGATGTCCACCAGGTATTCTCGGCGCTAGAACCTTGAAAGAATGAGAATGCTTTTCCTCCATATGGCAGGATAGAGAGAAGGCTATTATGTTAATATAGGGAGTGAGGGACTGCATCAGATGTTGAGGTGATGGGGCTAGATAAGGCCGTGTCCAAGTGACCCATCCCTGAGTCATAATCACTGAACCCCCCCCCTCTCTCTCTCTCTCTCTCTCTCCTCTCTCTCTCTCTCTCTCATCTTTGTTGTTGTTATTGGTTGGTGATTGTTGTCGTTTCTTTTTCACTTGTCTCTGTGGGTATGACTATAGTGTTTGGCACATGTCTACAGGACACCGTGGTTTCTTCATTGAGCTGACAAGGTCTTAGTTTGGATAAAGATGAGGTATTTTCATAAATGATGATTGAATGACAACAGGAGGGTCATAGTCCTCAAGGCAGGAGGAGGAGAATGCCTTTCCAAGGCGGGAAGAGAGATTCACCATTAATAATCACTGGCCTCTCCATTGTCCGAACATCAAACCCAGCATGATAAACGCCATTAGGCCTCTTTTGGTATTACTTTATGTTATCCCCGTGCCAACACCCGCAGGATTCTGGACCCAGTAACTCCATCTGTGACTCCCATTGACAATGAAGATTAGCACTCATGTGTAGTGAAACAATGGACATTTATATGTGTAGTGAAACAATGGACATTGATATGTGTAGTTGAAACAATGAACACTTATCTGTGTAGTTCAACCAATGGAGCTAGAAAGATGTTGAATTTAATTTCCTTCTTACAAGACAACATTCGGGACATGGTTAATTAATTAATTAATTAAATATTATTGATATATCTTTTATGAGAATGTTGTTGTCCTTTTTATTATTGTTGTGTAACATTATGCCATGTTACATGAACATACACACTCTTTCCCCTTTCCTCAGGTTATCGCAATAGAATGTTATTTGTTGTATTTTAGAGTTGTTTATGTACTTGGTATTTGGTGTTTGAGTTTTTCATGTGTGTTCTACTTGATAATATTAGTCAAGGAACAACATTATTATGAAGATGAGGTGAGCTGGATAATCACACAGACCCTTGGTTTACAAAGAGTGAGTGCTATCCTCTCGAGGGTTCGGTAAATTTCCAGTGCTTGGTGTATGTGTTAAATATTATAGCAACAGAAAAGACAAAGTAGTTTCTACATTTCTTGGACTAGTTCACTCGAAAAAGTGTGATGCAGAAAGTATAATTCAGGCACTGAAGAAACCTTTGGTCAGTAAAATTTAGACCTTGAAAAACAGGACACAATAGATAACGCTGAGTGAACTAAAAAAGACTGTTAGATTCATACAAGAGACAACATTGCAGTTATAAACATATTTTAGGTGAACGAAAGAAGAAGAAGAAGTAGAAGAAGAAGAAGAAGAAGAAGAAGAAGAAGAAGAAAAGAAGAAGAAGAAGAAGAAGAAGAAGAAGAATTTGGCTGCAATTGGTACCGATAATGCCTCGGTAATGGTTGGTATCAACCATGGCGTTTATGCCAAATTGAAGGAAGATATCCCATCTTTAATCCTCATAAAATGTGCGTGTCATTACTTGCAGCTAGCATTATCAAATGCCTCATCAGAATATTTACCAAGGAATTTGGAATTCCTTATTGTTGAAACACATAACTGGTTCTCCAAATCATCTGTCAGACAACAGTCAGACAACAACAGTCAGACAACAATAATTTATATAAGCATTAAATGATAGTTCCTCACCACTGAAAATTCTGACATACTGCAAAACTAGACGGTTATCAATTCAACCAGCTGTTGAAATAATTGTGAACCAATGGTTGGAGTTGAAGACACACTTCGAAATAATAAGACAAAGTGAGAAGTGCTACACAGCTGAAATACTATATGGAATGTACAGTGATGAAAAAAAAAATTTGGCATTCCTTCTCTTTTTACAACCAATTCTAAGTGAAGTGCAAAAAGTTAATAAACTGTTTGAATCTAAAAATGTTGATAAAGTTAAATTACTTGACGATCTCACTTTGCTATTTCACTCAATTGGTAAAAGACTTATATTGCCATCTTCTATCGCTGATTTGTTCACTCGCACTATAGAGAGCTATTTGGCTCCTAAGCCATACCTGGGATACCAAATCAAATAAAAAATTGATGGTTTAAAAACAAAAGGGCTGTTAACAGAAATTGAAGAGAACAACTTAAGAAAGCGCCGTCAAGATTTTCTTCTCTCATTAATTATTCAAGCAATTGAAGCAGAGACTTATTGAAAATTTAGATGTACTGAAAAATATTTCACTCTTTTCTGTTAACAACATACTTCAGCCAGTAAAGGACATACCTAAATATTGTCATGTTATGACATTTTTAGGGGCTACTGATAATAGTGTATTTGGTTAACTGGACAAACAAAACAGAAACTGAAGCTTTTTGGAGTGGAGTAAGACAATTTAAAGATGCCTCAGGTAACAGTCCATTCTGTGAGCTCTTTGAATGTGCGATGTCTGCCATGATACTACCCCATTCAAATGCTGATGTGGAAAGAATTTTCAGTACTATGAATTATATAAAATCTAAACTAAGAAACAGAATGAAACTTGACCTCTTAAATGCTGTCTTGACAATAAGATTTGGCCTGATGAGAGCAGGAAAATGCTGCTTAACTTATCAGCTCCCTGATTGTGTATTAAAATAAATTGGAACAGCTAAAGCATACCAGAGTCATTTTGACTTTGAAGCTTCAAATTCATCATCCAAGCTAAGTTTTTCCTGTGGATCTTGTGAGACAGACATCAGTGAAGTTGAGGACATGATTCTATAGGGCAAGTCACATGGATATGCAATTTCTTACTTGTTCCATCTGGATGTTTTTCTAGATGTTTCGTCAATAAAGTTTAGATATTTCTAGATGTTGATTGTTCCGTTTCTAGATGTTTTCTGTCAAAGAAAAGTGGCAACCTTGGTACTCATGTCAGAGTGGGTCCACCCGGGTTTTCTTACATTGATAAACCGTCCTGATCTGGATGGGAGTTAGACCAGCCCTTGCGACAGGCCGAGCGGGTATGGCCAGCCGCTCCAGCCGCAGCAGCAGACTACATACGGTGATACACGTCCCGTTCCTGTCAACTGTTAGCGCTAACTTACACAATCAAATGCGACACTGAAGAACTTACCAATCAGCAAGTACAGAGGGACACAGAAGCAGCAGTAAGGCGACCATTGTATTATAAGAAATGCTGGAAATTCTGAAGCAGTGTAATGTATATCAGCGAGGCTCCACTCCCATAAACTAGTCAACGACAATAGATCACGACAATACGTCTGCTGGAATCAGTCACGGATAAGCTGTTCAATATATACCAATATGTACCAATATATCCTGGAGCTGATATCTGGAATCAGATTACTGCCCATGAAATCTTAAGTGGGGTAAGATAAAGGGGTAATGTTACATGTCTGTTGACGTCCTGAATCGTTGACTTCAGTCTGATATCTCGTGTTTACGAGTAACTGTGCCGTTACTAGGTTGACGTCCGCCAGTAGTTCCGCGAAATAGAGCTTGCATTGGTTGGTCGGAGCAGATGTCCCCAGGCCTAGCCTGAACCAAGAAATGTGTGTTTTTCACCATTCTAACATGTATTGTGTTCTATAAGAGTGACAGATGCAGGATATGGCTACCGACATACTTGAATACTTGTTATTTTAACGTGTCTATTTCTATTTGAAAAGTTACACAATGTCGTTGATTTGGAACATGCTTCCGGGTGGTGTGTGTGCGCGCGCGTGTGTGTGTGTGTGCGCGCGCGTGTGTGTTCACGTGTGTGTGTTTGTCTGTGTGTGTTTTTGTTTGTTTATTTGTTTCTTTGTTTGTTTGTTTGTTTGGGGGAGGGGTTTATATTGTGAGAATCCGTGGCGAAGAGATTAGGCCGCGTTTCATGTTCCCGCATACCCACCTTCGAAACGCAGATGGTTGCGATTTGGCAGCAGATGGCGTTGCGTTGTTTTTATTTTTATGAAAATGGTATGGGTGCTGATCGTTCAGAAAGCATTGGCAAACTACTGAACGTAAACTTGCCAAGAGATCACAATAGCAAGGAATGCTGGTGTTGTCTGCAACGTCCTGTAAAGGATGTGCAACTAACCTTTTTTTTAAAAAAATATTGTGATATCCATATTCCGCGACGTAATGATGTGATGGGCATCATTTAGTCCGAATATAACTGTCTGAAATCCTCTTCTTCTTTCGTTCGCTTGAAATTTGTTAATAACTGCAATGTTGCCTCTTGTATGAACTTCACCGTCTTTTTTTAGTTCACTCAGCGGTCCATAGAGTTTATCTTCCACTGTTGTGTCTCTGCCTGTCAGGTCTTAGTCAGATATGACTGAGCTATCGTATAACAGTAGACGGTACTACCTGCTTTCTGTTAGCGTCGAATGTTAAGCGGAGCTTACCAAACCCGACACCACACATTGTGCCAACGGCTTCGGGCGGAAGAGAGCAATTGGGAGGGTACAAGCCTTATCCTGGTGCGAGGAAATGCAACCTAAAGACAAAATATCATGGCAGGGCAGACCAAGCCCTAAGCCTTGGTCGGCAACTGGTCTAGGATCGAAGTTCCGACAGGCGGACAGTTAGAGCATTGCTTTGCTGATCCGGCAGATCCTGCAGCTTGCCTTGTTCCAGATGTAGAGGTGTTACCTTTCCTCTGGAGTGAACTAGGCAGGCCGAGAGAGGGATCATGCTGCATGGGCAACACATGATCTCTATATTTTAGCCCAGGCTTTGTGCTATGGAGAGGTATTCCTCCATCCCTGGTCTTAACCGGTCTCGGAATCAAAGCGAGAGGTAGCAGTTACGGGTTATAAGTACTTTTCAACTGGCGTAGACATGGGGCGCCACGGGTCGCCTCTGACGGTGGGAGACACCTACGGGTGTCACTGATCAGCTACCGCCCGCCTCAAGCAGCCCTCGGTCAATTGGGTGTTGATCCGCCACAGCCTGCCTGCTTCAACGGGTGCTTGGGGTTAGGAGAAAATCTGCATAACAGACTGTAAACCCCCTCTGCCGTGCGTCCACCTTGACGAGGTAGAGGGGCTTGAGCGTTCCAATGACCCCAAGAGCTATGCCGACGGTAGCACAGCTACTGGTAGGGTCACCCATGTCGGACAGGTCAAGGGAGAGGGACCAGACGAAGTGACGCACAAACCTGCTGCCTTGTAGGTAGACTGGGGACAGTCAAAGGCTAGGGAAAGCATCCCGAACAAATGCTTGTCGAAATCGGATGTACTGAGCCACAGGCTTGACAAAGAAGTGCAACGTAACTTTATCATTTCATGATGCCACAGATGAAAATTAATCGTTATGGTGCTAATCCCGTGAAGTCCCATCAGGCGGTGATAGTGCCGGGCCCCCTGCCTCGAGGGGGTCCACCCATGACTACTGGTGGTCACCTTCCCCTGTGCTGTGGAGTCAAGGCACAGAGGAGTAGGTTAAGAGCTATTGACCAAACACCCCGGACACTCAACATACTACAATGGAATGCAGAAGGAGTTTATAACAAGAAAGCCTCCCTAACACAGCGTCTTCATAAAGATAGAATAGATGTGGCATGCATTCAAGAGACACACCTCAACGCCAATCGCACATTTTCAGTCGAGGGATATCAGGCCACACGTTTCGACCGCGAAGGACACAAAGGAGGAGTTGTAATACTTACACGAAATACAATACCTTGCAGCGAAGTATCTGTGATCTCTGACAACCAAACGGAAATTATAGGTGTTGATATAATGATAAAGGACGTGAAAATAAGAATTTACAATCTATATAGCCCGGCAGATAAGGATCTTACACTCTCAAACATGGAAATAACTGACACAAATTGCATTGTTGTCGGAGACTTTAATAGCCGTTCAGAAAGATGGGGATACCCAGATACTGACAAAAGAGGAGATGAAGTGGAGGACTGGGAAATAGACTCAAATCTCCATCTACTTAACAAAGCGGATGACACACCGAGCTTCTACTCCAGAAGATGGATTACCACTTCTACTCCAGACTTAGCTTTCTGCACAGGAGACATCCTCCACAAAATCGATCGCCATGTGCTGGACCAATTAGCAGGTAGTGACCACAGACCAATCAAGCTTGTAATAAATATGGAGTATGTTCCACAGGAGCAAAAGCCTTTGCCCCGTTGGAATTACAAACGAGCAGATTGGGACAGATTTGCCATACTAACAGACAAATATTGTGAAAACGTAAATACACGATATGGCAACATGAAGCAAATGGTGGAAAGTCTAAACAGAGCAATAATACAGGCGGCCACTGAGTCTATTCCAAGAGGAGCAAGGAAAAATTACAAACCATACTGGACTGAAGAACTACAATTTTTGGAGGACAAAGTTGAAGATGCTAGGAAGACCGCAGAGAGAGAACAAACAACTGAAGCGAACATCTCTCTCAAAGCCATCTCAGCAAAATATAAAAGAACAGTAAATCAAACAACAAGAGATTGTTGGAGGAAAAAAACAGAAAACCTGAATTTTGACAGGGATGGAAACAAACTATGGAAACTAGTGAAAGCCATGAACAATGAAGGACCTAGAAACAAACAAATAACAATTAAACAAGGAAATGCCTTGCTTACAGGAAAAAAGGCTGCAAATGCACTAATGGAACACTATGCCAGTGCAAACCACATTGATATTACAGCCGAACAGAAGAAAGCAATCAAAGATAAACAGATACATCATACATATACAGAGACAGCAGCAGAATATATGATGGCAAATCTAACAATGGAAGAAATGGAACAGGCAATGAATACCCTAAAAAAGAAGACATCACCAGGAAAGGATGGAATCACAAATGAAATGCTAATAGGACTAGGCACTAAGGCAAAAAAGAAACTACTAGCAGTCCTAAATTACAGCTGGAAGAGGGGAATAGTCCCACAGGCATGGAAGGAAGCTATACTAATACCAGTCCCAAAGAAAGGAAAAGACCTGGAAGAACCAAATGGCTATCGACCTATCAGTCTTCTTAGCTGTGTAGGAAAATTAATGGAACGCATTATCAATGGCAGGCTAACATGGCATCTGGAAGAAAACCAACTCTTAACACCTCACCAAGCAGGATTCAGAAAGTACAGATCTACTGAAGATCAAATAACCTATATAGCTCAGGAAATAGAGGATGCCTTCCAAGAGAAAAAGCACACACTAGCAGTCTGGATAGATTTAGAAAAAGCATTTGATAAAGTATGGAAGGAAGGACTGAAAGTAAAACTGCAAAAAATGCATGTTTGCGGGAAAATGTACAAATGGATCAGCCACTACCTTGAGAACAGAACTGCCAGGACAAAAGTACAAGGACAAACCAGCAAAATGATGCTGTTGGAGCAAGGTGTCCCCCAAGGAGGAGTTCTTCCACCAACATTATTCCTAGCATATATAAACGACATCACGGGAAATTTTCCAGCCAGAGTACACACATCATCCTTTGCAGATGACCTAGCCATATGGACATCTGAAGAATATATTAGTACAGCTAACAGCAGAATACAGCAAGCCCTATTAGCGCTAGAGGACTGGTCAAAATCATGGCTAGTGAAGATAAGTGAGGAGAAAACAACATGCACAGTGTTCTCCCTCTCAACTAAAACTCAGCAACCTAAGCTGGTATTGAATGGAAAAATATTGCGCCATGAAGAAAATCCAAACTATCTAGGAGTCACCTTTGATCGTCGCCTGACATGGAAGACACAGGTTGAGAAAAATCGAACAAGAGCAAGGCAAAGAATGGCAATCATGAAAAAGCTTGCTGGTACAACATGGGGAGCAGATGAGAAAGTTCTCAAGAAGTTATATACTGGACGGGTGAGGCCAGTACTGGAATATGGCATTGCAGCTTGGGCAACAGCAGCTAAGTCAAACTTTAACAAAATAAGTAGAGTCCAAAATCAAGGAATGCGAATCATAACTGGAAGCCTGAAGACAACGCCTATTAATGAATTAGAAAAGATCACTTGTTTACAACCAATGCAGGATAGAAGAGATAGCAGAGCCCAGCAACAAGCAGAAAAATTTAGAAGATTGACAGACCACCCTATGTACAACAGATTTAATGGTTTTGGAAAGGGAAGACTGAAGCGTAGCAACTTTGTAGAAACTGCAAAACGAAGGATTAGGTCAGATCCTATTCTTAACATATCAACAGTCAAGCCCATACACAATGCACACAAGTTCCCAGCTTGGAGACAGCAGCAACTGCCTGAGATGATAGAAAACATTCCTGGTATTGAGAAAAAGAACACTCAGCATGAAACCGAAAGAAGAGAAATAACCCTAAACTACATAAAAGAACATTACCCAAGCAGGAATTGGACCCATGCATATACAGATGGATCAGCCAAAAATTCAATAGAGAATGGAGGAGGAGGAATTCTCCTAAATTTAAAAAATGGAGCGAAAAAAACACATTCAATGGCAACTGGAAAATTTTCAAGTAACTTCAAAGCGGAGGTAGAGGCTCTGAAAACTGCAGCAGAAATGCTCCTGATGGAGGAAAATAAAGAGAAGCAAATAGCTATCTTCACAGATGCAAAGTCAGCTGTCTCAATACTGAAGAGCAATAACAGCACAGAACTAACTGACCTAAGAGCAGCACTCCATGGTCTATGCCAGAAATCCAAAAAAGTTGTAATACAGTGGATCCCATCACATTGCAGTATACCTGGAAACGAAGAGGCTGACAGACTGGCAAAAGAGGGCGGACGACTACCACAGCCTGACATAGACATAACCTATAATGAGGCAAAGAGGTTGATAAAAAGCACTTATAGAACCAAATGGGAATCAGAGCATCCAGGCCATCAGAAGGATGATGCATATTACAAACTCGACCGAAGAGAACAAGTAGCAATCTTCAGACTCCGCACAGGACATAACAGGCTGAAATACCACTTGTTCAATAAACTAAAGATAGGAGATACCGATGAATGTAATTGTAGAACTGGAAAAATGACAGCAAAACATTTGCTGCAGGATTGCCCAACGTATGCAGAACAGAGAAAGATATTTTGGCCCACACCTGCTTCATTTGAGGACAAGCTCTATGGAGATATCAACAAGCTAAAGTTGACCGCAGATTACTTTAACTATATACAGGTTGACATTTAAAGGTGCATGAAGACCCAGAGGCATGAAATGGAATATTGCTTGGATAGCAAATCCATTACGTGGAAAGTCCAAATCAAAAGCCCATTGTGTGGGCTTCATAAAAGGTGGAAAAGTGTCCTAGTGGCACGAAATGGAATATTGCTTGGATAGCAAATCCATTACGTGGAAAGTCCGAATCAAAAGCCCACTGTGTGGGCTTCATAAAAGGTGGAAAAGTGTCCTAGTGGCACGAAATGGAATATTGCTTGGATAGCAAATCCATTACGTGGAAAGTCTGAATCAAAAGCCCACTGTGTGGGCTTCATAAAAGGTGGAAAAGTGTCCTAGTGGCACGAAATGGAATATTGCTTGGCTAGCAAATCCATTACATGGAAAGTCCGAATCGAAAGCTCACTGTGTGGATGTCATCTGCAGACTGCATACTTCTGGTTTCCGGAAGAACAGCCTATGGTGAACGGAAGGCCCAATATACGGAAGTGAGGCTAAGCAGCCATGTGCAGGACGTGACGATTCCTTGGGTGAGCCCAGTACCAGAGCGCTATGTATCGGCTCTGCAAGTATGGAAGCCTCCTTGGATGGCGGGGAATGCCCATGGTCTGCCCCTGCCTTCCCTTGAGGGCTGACCAGGATCTTTGGCTGTTCTATATGGACCAGCTGGGATGGGGGATAACACCACAACAGTGAGAGTCAAACGTCCTAAGAAACCCCCGGGAAGGTTAACCCGGTCAACAAATGCCCGCAGAAGTCGGATGTGTCGGCCTAACGGCGCAAGAACGCAGCTCTGCTGTAAACAGGCACAACGCAATCACATCCGGAAAAAAAACTCCGGATGAACGAAGAAGAAGAAGAAGAAGAAGACTGTAAAACCAATGCACTAGGTACTTGCCATGAGATGGATACGAGAAACACAGTAAGTGTTTCAATCGTAGAAACTAGAGAGATGTCATTGACACACAGTTCAAAAATTCAAGCGAACACCGGTAGCATTAGTTGGGGGAACTATGTGGTCACATGACGCGCCCAGGTCAGAAGCCGGAAAACGTGTGCTCGACAGAAGGCGCTGGGACGTGAACAGAGAAGGTCGAGTCGGAGAGATTCTTGAGTTTGAAAGCGGTTTTGAGATGATTGCAGTTATTCAAGATGCAGTCAACAGTAATGAGTGTTCTTGTTTAAGAAAGCTGTGAGTGAAGAAGCAGTACACTGAAGTTAACGACTGACGATGGGCCAGTAAATGTCAACCAGCTGTGGCGAGAGAGCTGACCCCGTGTTGTGAACACTTTGACAAGAATGGCGGAGAGAGAGACACGCCGTGACACGTTGATCACCAGTGTAATGTTGGCGTGAGTAACTAGAACTGTTATCATCGTTTAGCAGTAGTAAAGTCTATAGTGTGCAGCAACAGCAAAGAACAAATGACGATTAGTTGTACCATGTATTCTTTGGTGATAGACAGTGCGTGTATTGATCATGCACAGAACGCTGAAAGGCAGGAAGCTGGCGGTGCATGATGGCAACCACGATGATTGCTGTGCTATAATAAAGTGATCTTGTGCTCTAAGAACGCGTTGAACTTTTGTTGTGTGCACGAAAGATTCGTACAGTATTTATACGAGCCTGCAGAGATATTTCTAATAGATCTTCTAACCCCTAGGACCAAAACCAAGATGTCGGACTTGAGTGAGTGATTCCGGCTCTTTGAAGGAAAAAAACAAAAAACAAAACAAATAGAAGCCTCAAGCTACGGCTTACAACCTGGAACGAAAGAACAATGTGTCCAGAATTTTTCACTGACCTGATGAATATTGACGATGTGAGATAAACGGCTGTGATTGATGCCGAACTCAATCGTCTTTACCATTGAAATTGCTGGCCTGAATTAGACACGCCTCGCCTAGGTAGGACACTCCGGGAAAACAATTACACCTTTATTTGAAAGGGTACATTGTAGGAAGATAAAAGGCAACATGGTGTGGGCTTTGCAGTGAAAAATTATCTACTGGAAAGTTTTGAAAGATATTATCCATGCGCTTATATTGTGGATTTGCCACCATTATCACTGCATATGCACCGACACTCACTTCCTCTGATGATGCGAAGGATTAGTTCTTTGAGGAGTTAGACTCTGTGATCAAGGCAGTTCGAAAATCCGACTACATTTATATGCTCGGTGATTTCAATGCTCGTGTGGAAAAGGACTCGAGTTTATGGCCAGTGTGCCTTGGAAAAATACAACATCGGTCGCATGAATGATAATGGGCAAAGGCTGCTGGTGCATTGCACCAGAAATGACCTATGTATTACAAACTCCTTTTTTTTTTAAACGAAAGAGCTGCATAAGGTAACACGGAAACATACAAGATCCGGTCATTGGCATCAGCTGGACTTCATCATCATACGGAGACAACATCTTATCCAAACATCATTAACTTGAAGTTACCACAGTGCTGACTGTGATACGGATCACTCTTTGGTTGTTGCAAGGGTTAGACTGAGACCAAAGAGAATCTACACAGCTAAACACAATTCTAGCCCAATGATTAATATTATTAACACCCACGATACGGATAAGTGCTTTGAGTTCCAATAGCAACTTGAAGAAGCTTTCACTGATACATCAGAAAATTGTACAGTAAGTGAAAAGTGGGATAGGCTTAAGGAAACTCTTTATAAAACTGCAGTAGGGGTTTAGGACACCGTGAATCACAAGAGCAGGACTGGTTTGCGGCAAACAGGCAAACACTGCAGCCCTTGATTGGTAAAAAGAAAAAAAGCTCTCTTAAGCTTGCTTGTGTTCGTTGGCTTGAGCTCCAACGCGAAGTCCTGTATGTCGGATGAAGACATCCTGTTGTCCAACATCAGTGTGATGTCATACAGGACCTGAGGTTTGCATGAGTATCCGTTGTCCCATGTCTGGCTTATTGGTGTGCAGACTGGTGGTTCCTCGCCGTACAGGCAGACACTCTCTGACTTCGGAGGAATCGGCGATCCTATTGACTTTAGCCAGGACCCCAAAGGGACCTGTTGCCCAGGACGCTCGACGAGGACGCGTCAATAGGTCTTGGCCAGTATATAACCCGGCCCTGGTGCCTTGGAAACACCTCTGCGTCCCGCTCTCTTAAGAAACAAGGAAAGACCAAACGTAACACCCTGAGTGAGCTAAAGCAAGCAAGGAGGGGATGTGCAAAAGGCTGCCAGGCAGTGTGCAAATGACTTTTGGATACTGCGTTCATCACGTGGTTACCGCACATTTATGTAAGCTGGTGTGTATGTGAGTGTGTGTGTGTGCGCGCGCGTGCGTGTGTGTGTGTGTACATAGTAATAACACAAAGCAGGTCAAAGGGCAAATATCCTCAACAAACTCCTGAAGTCAAAGTCAGAAGTAGTAAGTGATGCATAACCGATTGTTGTTGCCCTCATAATAAACTCTTGTATTTATTGCCTATACTAATAATAATAATAATAATAATAATAACAACAACAACAACAACAACAACAATAATAATAATAAAAATAATAATAATAATAATAATAATAATTTATAATCATCATGACAATAACAATTAAAAGAATAAATACTGTCGCTATTAACTATTACTCTAATGCTCCCTTTCTACTTAACCAGAGTTTAGTCTCTCCCATTCTAGCCTTGAGTGTAGAGTTATCTAACAATCGAGTTTAGTCACCCCCATTCTAGCCTTGAGTGTAGAGTTTAGTCTCCCCCATTCTAGCCCTGAGTGTAGAGTTCAGTCTCTCCCATTCTAGCCCTGAGTGTAGAGTTTAGTCTCTCCAATTCTAGCCCTGAGTGTAGAGTTTAGTCTCTCTCATTTTAGCACTGAGTGTAGAGTTTAGTCTCTCTCATTCTAGCACTGAGTGTAGAGTTTAGTCTCTCCCATTCTAGCTCCGAGTGTAGAGTTTAGTCTCTCCCATTCTAGCCCTGAGTGTAGAGTTTAGTCTCTCCAATTCTAGCACTGAGTGTAGAGTTTAGTCTCTCCCATTCTAGCCCTGAGTGTAGAGTTTAGTCTCTCCCATTCTAGCCCTGAGTGTAGAGTTTAGTCTCTCCAATTCTAGCCCTGAGTGTAGAGTTTAGTCTCTCTCATTCTAGCCTTGAGTGTAGAGTTACCTAACAATCGAGCTTAGTCTCTCCCATTCTAGCCCTGAGTGTAGAGTTACCTAACAATCGAGTTTAGCCTCCCCCATTCTAGCCCTGAGTGTAGAGTTATCTAACAATAGAGTTTAGTCTCTCCCATTCTAGCCCTGAGTCTAGAGTTATCTAACAATAGAGTTTAGTCTCTCCCATTCTAGTCCTGAGTGTAGAGTTACCTAACAATCGAGTTTAGTCTCTCTCATTCTAGCCCTAAGTGTAGAGTTACCTAACAATCGAGTTTAGTCTCCCCCATTCTAGCCCTGAGTGTAGAGTTATCTAACAATAGAGTTTAGTCTCTCCCATTCTAGCCCTGAGTGTAGAGTAACCTAACAATCGAGTTTTGTCTCTCCCATTCTAGCCTTCAGCTGTTTAATCCAACATGTTTAATCTCAGCTGTTTAACCCAGCTGTTTAAGCTGCTGAGTATACATCTCTGTAGGGAAAGCCTATGTTCTTTGTGCCTGATCTATGATCTGTGCTACAAACTCTGGTCAGATGTGTGATCTGTGGAACAAACTCTGGTCAGATGTGTGATCTGTGCTACAAACTCTGGTCAGATGTGTGATCTGTGCTACAAACTCTGGTCAGATGTGTGATCTGTGCTACAAACTCTGGTCAGATGTGTGATCTGTGCTACAAACTCTGGTCAGATGTGTGATCTGTGCTACAAACTCTGGTCAGATGTGTGATCTGTGCTACAAACTCTGGTCAGATGTGTGATCTGTGCTACAAACTCTGGTCAGATGTGTGATCTGTGCTACAAACTCTGGTCAGATGTGTGATCTGTGCTACAAACTCTGGTCAGATGTGTGATCTGTGCTACAAACTCTGGTCAGATGTGTGATCTGTGCTACAAACTCTGGTCAGATGTGTGATCTGTGCTACAAACTCTGGTCAGATGTGTGATCTGTGCTACAAACTCTGGTCAGATGTGTGATATGTGCTACAAACTCTGGTCAGATAGTGTGATCTGTGCTACAAACTCTGGTCAGATGTGTGATCTGTGCTACAAACTCTGGTCAGATGTGTGATCTGTGCTACAAACTCTGGTCAGATGTGTGATCTGTGCTACAAACTCTGGTCAGATGTGTGATCTGTGCTACAAACTCTGGTCAGATGTGTGATCTGTGCTACAAACTCTGGTCAGATGTGTGATCTGTGCTACAAACTCTGGTCAGATGTGTGATCTGTGCTACAAACTCTGGTCAGATGTGTGATATGTGCTACAAACTCTGGTCAGATATGTGATCTGTGCTACAAACTCTGGTCAGATGTGTGATCTGTGCTACAAACTCTGGCCTAATGTGGTCACTGTGATAGGTGACATAGGTGACATGGTCACGGGGATAGGTAATGTGGTCATTGGGATAGGTGACATGGTCACGGGGATAGGTGACATGGTCACGGGGATAGGTAATGTGGTCATTGGGATAGGTGACATGGTCACGGGGATAGGTGACATGGTCACGGGGATAGGTGACATGGTCACGGGGATAGGTGACATGGTCACGGGGATAGGTGACATGGTCACGGGGATAGGTGACATGGTCACGGGGATAGGTGACATGGTTACGGGGATAGGTGACATGGTCACTGGGATAGGTAATGTGGTCATTGGGATAGGTAATGTGGTCACTGGAATAGGCAATGTGGTCATTAGGATAGGTAAAATGTTAATGATATGTACAACAGTGGATATTAACCGAGTGGTATGCTGAAATCTGTGTTTATAGATATACCGAAAAGACCAGGAGCAATTGAATGTGAAGGTTTTCGTACAATCAACCTCATAAACCATGTCACTAAACAACTACTCAGACGTATCATGAGAAAAACACGAAAGAAAATAAAAATGGAAACTGGTGAAGAACAATTGGATTTATTGAAAAAAAAGTACAAACAATGCAATATAC
>JACEFZ010027429.1:242500-245000 GCA_014155875.1 Cepaea nemoralis | reverse complement strand
CACTCATTCGAGCACATACATGCATACCCACAAATTCTCTCTCACTCACTCACGCTTCCTTACTCACTCATTTACTCGCTGACTCTCTAACTCACACTCACTCACTAACTTTCACACTCTATCACACAGACAGGCAGACACACAACACACCCACTCTCTCAGATTCACTCATTCTCTAACTAAATCTCTCACACATATGTCCACACACACCCACTCACTTTTACACTCACTCAGGCACACGCGCATGTATACTCACTCACTCTCACTCATGAAAAATGACACTAGTAGGTGACTTATGGAGGCATATAGTCGGTATGAAGTAAGTATTGAAAGAGTTTTCGGTTGAATGTGTAGGGACTCATTGGTGTTTTCAGTTCTGGTGGAAGGCTATTCCACAAGTGAGCACCAGAATATGCGAAACAAGTTTTGTATAAGTCCAATCTAGGCTTAGGAAGCTGTAATAAATTTAAGCGCTTACTGTTCATTGCATTAGATTGAATTAACGGTAGAAGATACTCTGGGGTATTTTCAGATATAATTTTATTCACTAATTTGGCTTTGTTAAAAAGGAAGCGCTTTTGAAGTGGTAGAAGTCTTAGATGGCTGTATAATTTATTACTTTCAACGTGCTTTATGCTAGAAACCAGACGTATAGCGCGGTTTTGAAGCGAACACAATCGTTTCATATTAGATTTAGGGCAACCATCCCAGACTGTGGAACAATAATCGAGAGGTGATTGGATATAGGATGCATAGAATATTTTACGTGTGCTTTCATCCAAAAAGTGTTGAATTTTAGCAAGTTGGTAAACTTTTTGTGCTATTCTCTTGGTAAGGGCGTGAACATGAGGGCTCCAGTTTAAATGTCTGTCAATTAAAAGACCTAATGTTTTATGTTCATTTACATTAATTATAGGTAACGTGTCCACGTGGAGCTCGAGCGGTGTCCCAGTTATGGCTAGGGTCTGTAGTTTTTGTCTGGTCGTTATTAGCATGGATTTGGTTTTGTCGATGTTAATTAACATGCGATTTTCATTGCTCCATCTACTAAGGTTGTCAAGATCGTTTTGTAAAGAGCTCTCTAAGTCACAAAGGCTCTCTTGACTTGTGTAAATAGTGCAGTCGTCCGCAAATAGATCACACGAAGTATTGAGGTATAAAGGAAGGTCGTTAATATACACTGCAAAAAGCAGCGGACCTAGTATTGAGCCCTGAGGCACCCCAAAATTAAGTTGTGTGGGTCTTGATAGACAGTTATTGAAGGACACTACTTGTTGTCTGTCTGATAAAAATGACGTAATTAGGTTCACCATATTGGTGCTAGTCTTCATGTGTTTTAATTTTCTAATTAAAATATCATGATCTACCATATCAAAGGCCTTTTTAAAGTCTACAAATACTGCTCCACAAATGTTGCCATTGTTGATACAAAGATGCCAGTTATCGGTCATTTTTGTAAGGGCACTATGGCAAGAATATTTAGGTCGAAACCCAGATTGACTGTCAATTATTAGATCGTTGTTAATTAAATGATGTAGTGTTATTTTATGCATGTGTTTTTCTAATGGCTTTGAAAGCGACGATAGTAAGGAAATAGGTCTATAATTACCCAAGACGCTAATATCAGTTGAGCCATTTTTAAGTAGAGGATACACTTTAGCAACTTTAAAGGCAGATGGAAAGTAGTTTTTGGATAGGCACTGGTTATATATGAACGTTAAGGACTCACTAATAATAGGTGCAGCACACCGAAGAATTCTATTACTGATACCATCTAGGCCTTCTGAATTTGTTGCTTTGAGATTCGAGAGATATTTATATACTTCTGCAACAGACATCAAGGGAATCTCAGGGGGAATATTTCTAGAGCACTTCCTTTCACAGAATGATGACAGTGAACTTAAATTACATACTGAGTCTGGTATTGAGGACTTTAGATTCTCTATTTCTGATTGAAAGAAGTAACTGAAATCCTCGCATGTTATAGAGTTTGGTATTGCTGACTCTGAAGCGTGTTTCTTGTTGGTTAGCGAGTTAATAGCCTTCCATATATTTGTATTATTTGATTTATCTACAATCAAATTTTTGAAATGATCTTTCTTTATCCTACGAATTTCATATTTAACTTTATTTCTTAGTCTGCGGTAATTGATAAAATCTTTATTTTTGTGTGCTGTATCTCGTTCTCTCATGATTTCGAGAACTTCGCTAGTGACCCACGGGGACTTATGTTGATTCTTGACTCGAACTTCTTTGACTGGCACATGTTTATCAAATACATTGTAGACTGTCTTTGTCCAGTAAGCTAGTGCATCATCCGGATCAGGAACTTGGTAAACATGTTCAAGGGCTGCATTTTTTAAGTCTTCTAAAAATAAATTTTGGTTGAGAGCTTTAAAGTTTCTAAATTTTATGCTTAAATGTTTATTTTTAGGAGTTTTGAACCCAATTTTCGACCATGTACAACATATTGGGTAATGGTCACTAACTGCACTAACAG
>JACEFZ010027429.1:187500-237500 GCA_014155875.1 Cepaea nemoralis | reverse complement strand
AATTGACATGAATCACTTTACAACAGTGATATGAATCAATTTACAACACTGACATGAATCACTTTACAACATTGACATGAATCACTTTACAACATTGACATGAATCACTTTACAACACTGACATGAATCACTTTACAACATTGACATGTATCACTTTACAAAATTGACATGAATCACTTTACAACAGTGATATGAATCAATTTACAACACTGACATGAATCACTTTACAACACTGACATGAATCACTTTACAACAGTGACATCAATCACTTTACAACATTGACATGAATCACTTTACAACACTGACATGAATCACTTTACAACAGTGACATCAATCACTTTACAACAGGCGAGAATAGCTTTACACCAGTGTATTTAATCGCTTTACAGCAGTGGCATTAATGACTTTACAAAAGTGACATGAAAAACTTTACAATAGTGGTGAATCACTCTACCATAGATGTGAATAAGTTTTTATCAGTGTAGAACCGAGTAAACCGCACAGAGGCGTAATAGATGATCAG
This sequence comes from Cepaea nemoralis, assembly GCA_014155875.1. NCBI lineage: Eukaryota > Metazoa > Mollusca > Gastropoda > Stylommatophora > Helicidae > Cepaea > Cepaea nemoralis. Next base: position 236,977 of record JACEFZ010027429.1, on the reverse strand, counting down.
CACAAGTACAGCAACACCAGTCTAACATACAGACAACAGTGGTCTACCCTAGTGGGGGCAGACATCTCAAGTATGACCGACAGACAACAGTGGTCTACCCTAGTGGGAGCAGACATCTCCAGTCTGACCGACAGACAACAGTGGTCTACCGTAGTTGGAGCAGACACCTCCAGTCTGACCGACAGACAACAGTGGTCTACCCTAGTGGGAGCAGACATCTCCAGTCTGACAGACAGACAACAGTGGTCTACCCTAGTGGGGGCAGACATCTCCAGTCTGACCGACAGACAACAGTGGTCTACCCTAGTGGGGGCAGACATCTCCAGTCTGACAGACAGACAACAGTGGTCTACCCTAGTGGGGGCAGACATCTCCAGTCTGACAGACAGACAACAGTGGTCTACCCTAGTGGGGGCAGACATCTCCAGTCTGACAGACAGACAACAGTGGTCTACCCTAGTGGGAGCAGACATCTCCAGTCTGACCGACAGACAACAGTGGTCTACCCTAGTGGGAGCAGACATCTCCAGTCTGACAGACAACAGTGGTCTACCCTAGTGGGGGCAGACATCTCCAGTCTGACCGACAGACAACAGTGGTCTACCCTAGTGGGGGCAGACATCTCCAGTCTGACAGACAGACAACAGTGGTCTACCCTAGTGGGGGCAGACATCTCCAGTCTGACCGACAGACAACAGTGGTCTACCCTAGTGGGGGCAGACATCTCCAGTCTGACCGACAGACAACAGTGGTCTACCCTAGTGGGTGGGAGGGGGGCAGACATCTCCAGTCTGACAGACACACAACAGTGGTCTACCCTAGTGGGAGTAGACATCTCCAGTCTGACCGACAGACAACAGTGGTCTACCCTAGTGGGAGCAGACATCTCCAGTCTGACCGACAGACAACAGTGGTCTACCCTAGTGGGAGCAGACATCTCCAGTCTGACCGACTGTGACAAAACCGCGATCATCTGTCTGTGGTCTACCCTAGTGGGGGCAGACATCTCCAGTCTGACAGACAGACAACCGTGGTCTACGCTAGTGGGGGCAGACATCTCCAGTCTGACAGACAGACAACAGTAGTCTACCCTAGAGGGAGCAGACATCTCCAGTCTGACAGACAGACAACAGTGGTCTACCGTAGTGGGGGCAGACATCTCCAGTCTGACCGACAGACAACAGTGGTCTACCCTAGTGGGGGCAGACATCTCCAGTCTGACCGACAGACAACAGTGGTCTACCCTAGTGGGGGCAGACATCACCAGTCTGACCGACAGACAATAGTGGTCTACCCTAGTGGGGGCAGACATCTCCAGTCTGACAGACAACAGTGGTCTACCCTAGTGGGAGCAGACATCTCCAGTCTGACAGACAAAAGTGGTCTACCCTAGTCGGGGCAGACATCTCCAGTCTGACAGACAGACAACAGTGGTCTACCCTAGTGGGAGCAGACATCTCCAGTTTGACAGGCAACAGTGGTCTACCCTAGTGGGAGCAGACATCTCCAGTCTGACAGACAACAGTGGTCTACCCTAGTGGTGGCAGATATCTCCAGTCTGACAGACAGACAACAGTGGTCTACCCTAGTGGGTGCAGACATCTCCAGTCTGACAGACAACAGTGGTCTACCTTAGTGGGAGCAGACATCTCCAGTCTGACAGACAACAGTGGTCTACCCTAGTGGGGGCAGACATCTCCAGTCTGACAGACAGACAACAGTGGTCTACCCTAGTGGGAGCAGACATCTCCAGTCTGACAGACAACAGTGGTCTACCCTAGTGGGGGCAGACATCTCCAGTTTGACAGACAGACAACAGTGGTCTACCGTAGTGGGGGGAGACATCTCCAGTCTGACCGACAGACAACAGTGGTCTACCCTAGTGGGAGCAGATATCTCCAGTCTGACAGACAACAGTGGTCTACCCTAGTGGGGGCAGACATCTCCAGTCTAACAGACAACAGTGGTCTACCCTAGTGGGGGCAGACATCTCCAGTCTAACAGACAACAGTGGTCTACCCTAGTGGGGGCAGACATCTCCAGTCTGACCGACAGACAACAGTGGTCTACCCTAGTGAGGGCAGACATCTCCAGTCTGACCGACAGACAACAGTGGTCTACCCTAGTGCGGGCAGACATCTCTAGTCTGACCGACAGACAACAGTGGTCTACCCTAGTGGGTGGTAGGGGGGCAGACATCTCCAGTCTGACCGACAGACAACAATGGTCTACCCTAGTGGGGGCAGACATCTCCAGTCTGACCGACAGACAACAGTGGTCTACCCTAGAACGGGCAGGCATCTCCAGTCTGACAGACAACAGTGGTCTACCCTAGTGTGGGCAGACATCTCCAGTCTGACCGACAGACAACAGTGGTCTACCCTAGTGGGTGGGAGGGGGGCAGACATCTCCAGTCTGACCGACAGACAACAGTGGTCTACCCTAGTGGGGGCAGACATCTCCAGTCTGACCGACAGACAACAGTGGTCCACCCAAATTGGAGCAGACATCTCCAGTCTTACAGACAACAGTGGTCTACCCTTTCGGGGCAGACGTCGACAGCCTGACAGACAGTCAACAATGGTCTACCTTAGTGGGGGAAGACATCTCCAGTCTGATCTACAGACAACAGTGGTCTACACTAGTGAGAGCAGACATCTCCAGTCTGACCGACAGACAACAGTTGTGTACCCAAGTTGGAGCAGACATCTCCAGTCTGAAAGACAACAGTGGTCTACTCTAGTGGGAGCAGACATCTCCAGTCTGACCGACAGACAGTGGCCTACCCTAGTGGGAGCAGACATCTCCATTGACCGACAGACAGGTCTAATCAGTCTCCAGAGACCCACTCTAGGAGTAAGAGGTGGCAGTCTGTCCACCTAGTCACCGCCGGACGATCAATAACAACATCAACAACAACAATAACAACAACAACAACAACACCAACAACACATCTCGGTCGGACACTCTCCACGTCTGGAGTTAGCACTCCACGAGACAGAATGCCGTGGACAGATGTGATCACCAATGTCGCACGGCATCCTACCTGTAGGCACATCACAATATGGTCTATTCTACAAACATCCTACTTGTAGGCACATCTCAACGTGGTCTATTCTACACACATCCTACCTGTAAGCACATTTCAACGTGCTTTATTATACACACATCCTACCTGTCGACACATCACAATATGGTCTATTCTACTCACATCCTACCTATAGGCAGATCACAATATGGTATATTCTACGCACATCCTACCTGTAGGCACATCACGCGTGGTCTATTCTACACACATCCTACCTGTAGGCACATCTCACCGTGGTCTATTCTACACACATCCTCCCTGTAGGCACATCTCACCGTGGTCTGTTCTACACACATCCTACGTGTAGGCATATCACAAGGTTGTCTATTCTCCACACCGCCTATCTGTAGGCACATCTCAAGGTGGTCTATTCTACACACAGTCTATAACCACTATAACTACTCTAATAGGCACACAGCCTACATGTAGGCACATCTCACCGTGGTCTGTTCTACACACATCTTACCTGTAGGCACATCACAAGGTGGTCTATTCTCCACACATCCTACCTGTAGGCACATCACAATGTGGTCTATTCTACACACAGTCTATAACCACTATAACTACTCTAATAGGCACACAGCCTACCTGCACTTTATCAATATTGAGATATCCTCCAGAAAGTCTACCTGTTGGTACAATAAGCACGTGATTCCATATTTTATAATGGCTTGCGCTTCCCCACGGACCAGTGTGTCAGTTGGAGAACCGCCACTGATGGTGGCCCTGGCAAGATCAGGTGTAGATACCGCCACTGATGGTGGCCCTGGCAAGATCAGGTGTAGATACCACTACTGATGGTGGCCCTGGCAAGATCAGGTGTAGATACCACTACTGATGGTGGCCCTGGCAAGATCAGGTGTAGATACCACTACTGATGGTGGCCCTGGCAAGATCAGGTGTAGATACCGCTACTGATGGTGGCCCTGGCAAGATCAGGTGTAGATACCACTACTGATGGTGGCCCTGGCAAGATCAGGTGTAGATACCGCTACTGATGGTGGCCCTGGCAAGATCAGGTGTAGATACCACTACTGATGGTGGCCCTGGCAAGATCAGGTGTAGATACCACTACTGATGGTGGCCCTGGCAAGATCAGGTGTAGATACCGCTACTGATGGTGGCCCTGGCAAGATCAGGTGTAGATACCGCTACTGATGGTGGCCCTGGCAAGATCAGGTGTAGATACCGCTACTGATGGTGGCCCTGGCAAGATCAGGTGTAGATACCGCTACTGATGGTGGCCCTGGCAAGATCAGGTGTAGATACCGCTACTGATGGTGGCCCTGGCAAGATCACGTGTAGATACCGCTACTGATGGTGGCCCTGGCAAGATCAGGTGTAGATACCGCTACTGATGGTGGCCCTGGCAAGATCAGGTGTAGATACCGCCACTGATGGTGGCCCTGGCAAGATCAGGTGTAGATACCGCCACTGATGGTGGCCCTGGCAAGATCAGGTGTAGATACTACACTTTGATCTTACAGTTTACTTGTAAGAATATCATCATGTTTCCTAATCTACCCATAGAATACCTGTAGACACACCAACACGTGATCAAGTCAATGCCTACCTGTAGGCACGAAAAACACGTTGGAGCTGGTTGGGTGGGTGGTCACGCAGGTCCCGGTCGCCGGCGCCTGGTGGATCATCTGACCCCTGTGGTTGTGTTGTTTCACACAGCAACGGATGATGGTGATTATAACTGCTATAGCGAAGATACTGCCCAGCACGATCCCCACTATCGCTCCGGTACTGGAATATAAGTGTGGAATATATCAGTGTAGAATATATAACTGTAGAATATATAAGTGTAGAACATATAACTGTAGAATATATAACTGTAGAATATATAAGTGTAGAATATATAACTGTAGAATATATAAGTGTAGAATATATAAGTGTGGAATATATAACTGTAGAATATATAAGTGTAGAATATATAACTGTAGAATATATAACTGTAGAATATATAACTGTGGAATATATAACTGTAGAATATATAACTGTAGAATATATAACTGTAGAATGTATAACTGTAGAATATATAACTGTAGAATATATAAGTGTAGAATATATAAGTGTAGAATATATAATGTGGAATATATAAGTGTAGAAATATAAGTGTAGAATATACAAGTGTAGGAAATATAAGTGTAGAATATATAACTGTAGAATATATAACTGTAGAATATATAAGTGTAGAATATATAAGTGTGGAATATATAACTGTAGAATATATAACTGTACTGTAGAATATATAAGTGTGGAATATATAAGTGTAGAATATATAACTGTAGAATATATAACTGTAGAATATATAAGTGTAGAATATATAAGTGTAGAATATATAACTGTAGAATATATAACTGTAGAATATATAAGTGTAGAATATACAAGTGTAGAATATATAAGTGTAGAATATATAACTGTAGAATATATAACTGTAGAATATATAACTGTAGAATATATAACTGTAGAATATATAACTGTAGAATATATAAGTGTAGAATATATAAGTGTAGAATATATAAGTGTAGAATATATAACTGTAGAATATATAACTGTAGAATATATAAGTGTAGAATATATAACTGTAGAATATATAAGTGTAGAATATATAAGTGTAGAATATATAACTGTAGAATATATAACTGTAGAATATATAAGTGTAGAATATACAAGTGTAGAATATATAACTGTAGAATATATAAGTGTAGAATATATAAGTGTAGAATATATAAGTGTAGAATATATAAGTGTGGGATATATAACTGTAGAATATATAAGTGTAGAATATATAAGTGTAGAATATATAACTGTAGAATATATAACTGTAGAATATATAACTGTAGAATATATAACTGTAGAATATATAACTGTAGAATATATAAGTGTAGAATATATAAGTGTGGAATATATAAGTGTAGAATATATAAGTGTGGAATATATAACTGTAGAATATATAACTGTAGAATATATAACTGTAGAATATATAACTGTAGAATATATAACTGTAGAATATATAAGTGTAGAATATATAACTGTAGAATATATAACTGTAGAATATATAAGTGTAGAATATATAAGTGTAGAATATATAAGTGTGGAATATATAAGTGTAGAATATATAACTGTAGAATATATAAGTGTAGAATATATAACTGTAGAATATATAAGTGTAGAATATATAAGTGTGGAATATATAACTGTAGAATATATAAGTGTAGAATATATAAGTGTGGAATATATAAGTGTAGAATATATAACTGTAGAATATATAAGTGTAGAATATATAACTGTAGAATATATAACTGTAGAATATATAACTGTAGAATATATAACTGTAGAATATATAACTGTAGAATATATAAGTGTAGAATATATAAGTGTAGAATATATAAGTGTGGAATATATAAGTGTAGAATATATAAGTGTGGAATATATAACTGTAGAATATATAACTGTAGAATATATAACTGTAGAATATATAACTGTAGAATATATAACTGTAGAATATATAACTGTAGAATATATAACTGTAGAATATATAACTGTAGAATATATAAGTGTAGAATATATAAGTGTGGAATATATAACTGTAGAATATATAAGTGTAGAATATATAAGTGTAGAATATATAAGTGTAGAATATATAACTGTAGAATATATAAGTGTAGAATATATAAGTGTGGAATGTATAAGTGTAGAATATATAACTGTAGAATATATAACTAGAATATATAAGTGTGGAATATATAACTGTAGAATATATAAGTGTAGAATATATAACTGTAGAATATATAAGTGTAGAATATATAAGTGTGGGATATATAAGTGTAGAATATATAACTGTAGAATATATAACTGTAGAATATATAACTGTAGAATATATAACTGTAGAATATATAACTGTAGAATATATAACTGTAGAATATATAACTGTAGAATATATAACTGTAGAATATATAAGTGTGGAATATATAAGTGTGGAATATATAAGTGTAGAATATATAACTGTAGAATATATAAGTGTGGAATATTGTGACGAAACGCGTACAGATCGGCAGATCTCTGCATAATATCCCTTTGAAGGGAGTGCGATGCGTTGGTCTCCCTTGAATTAATATCAATTAATAGGGGATTCCCCATCAAAAAGTAGTGCGGGGCGGAGCTATACTAGTTATTTATAGAGAAATCTAGAATGTTCCCTCAAGTGCGTACGTGGTAGAGATCTCTAAGTTCACGAGTGCTTCATGCAGCACGGGTTGGTGGAACTTATCGTGACTCTGGTTTTCTTCATGAATCATGAAAGTCACGCGGGCCCGTGTAGGCGAGTTGAAGGCGCACTGACTTAGTCGTGGTCAGTCGCCACCAGACCTCAGCGTAGACAGATCACAGCCAACAGGCTGGCTGTAATTTTGATGTCAATATTCGCGGCCAGAGCGGACATCTGCAGTCAAGTTTGTGATTGTTCAATCAACAGGTTAGTTGAATACTTATTCTATTTTTAAACTGTTGTCCTTGATGCCGTGCGGACCTCCCCGAACGAATTAATTGCCGTCGGAATTGAGTTTTCGCGTAGCGTTTTTAAGTTACAGCTGGGGGTCTGCATATTTAAGTAGCCTTTATCGATCAGCGACGTAATGTTTTACCGGACGGGAAACCCGCCGTATTCCACAGCGAGTGGTGTGTAAATAAAAAAGCCGAACGATGTGCTTTACAAAGTGTGTAGCAGTTACGTGTTTGGTTTTATTAATTACGAAAGCAAGGCGAAATTTTGCAGTCATTACACGTATGTAGACGCTGTAAATAATGATAAGGTAAGCTTATGATTAGAGAGGTGTAATGTGCTTCGTGACTTTAAAATGTAACTAATTGTTCTATATGATGGTGATTTTTCGAGGAATAAAGGTAGATCGGCCGTGGTGTATTTCTGTGTGAAGTAGCAGTTTTATTCCGGTAACCCGGATGGGTTAAACGATAGGATAACAGTTGATAAAAAAGTATTCATGATACTATTGTTACTGCTTGTTTCATGTCCGTCCGTGAATGACCGTCGTGTTCCATGTCGTTTTTCTAGGCAGCCGACTGGGAGGTAGGCCGGCGCCCACCCGTAGGTTTCAGGTCCCACCCAAGCAAACGTGAATCCGATGAGTGAACAACCCGATCGAGGGTGATGCGGCACTCCGAATTTGAGGCCGTGGTGTCTAGATAGATCGAGGTTTGAACCTAACCGTTTCTGTCTCTAATATTCTACTCTTCTGGAACCCTGACTCGGTTCATGGAGTACGTGGAGTACTGCCGTGAAGTAGTAGTATATGAGGGGAATAATCCCCCCCCCCCCCCCAAAGAAAAAGGTGGAGCCAGAGTTTGGTAGTGGAGTCTGGAGGTTTGCTACATTGGATGACGTGACTTAAGTCGTCATGGGACAAGGTACACGGGACCCACAGTAGCTGTGGGAAAGTGTAATGGTGGATGGCCACCACAGCTGTGCTCGACCGGCACAGGTATGACTGACCTGGAAGATAGTCAGTGAATAAAAGGGCAACTCAGGATCTGGGGCAGGGATCCCAGAACTGACACTATGGCTGTGAAATGAGTTTATTTAAATGTAACAATTCATGAGTTCTCCTCGGTTAATGCTATAGTAATGAATTATCAGGGGTATAATTCATTATGGTCATATAGTTATTAATGTGTGTAATTGATCAGTCCATGGGTTAAGGGATTGATGATTTGATGAGTCTGTCAGGAAGGAGATGTCCGGCTGGACACCTTCTCGATACAGTAATCACTACACTGAAAGGGAAGTAGGTGTATATGTGGATTGATGATGGAAGATGAAACAGGATTGGACTGGCACCAGGCGAAGGATGCTTGACAGAGTCATACAGTCGACTCTGGTGCTAGGGGGTTATTTGTAGCCCAGAAGTGTTACTTGACTGAACATGGGTGCTATTGCTTTTTCTACCATCATTATGCCTATATATTATAGTGACTAAGTAGATCTATGATGTGATGATTTCATACTCATGTTGGTAGACATGAGGAATGTCTGAGAGGCAGGTGACATGGTGGAGATGCTGGTAGTCTTTGTTGTAGTTGAGTACTCACACCAACCTCTCCGTGTTTCAGGATCTGTTATTACTATACTGAAGAAGATTCAAGAGCTTCACCATGAGCTCTATGGGCCCACTCATTCCAGTGCTATCCAGAAGTTGATTGAGGCCATACTGGGAGTGGTCGTCTGATTCTGCGAGATCAATGTTGGAAGGAGCTGAGTGCTGAATAGTCGGTAGGTCTAGGTTAGGACCTCCGTCAAGAGTCCGACGAGTGTCATCCGATCCTGAGAGGATCCAACACTGAAACGTCTGGTGATTCTAAGCCAGTGAAGCACTGGTGACATTCAACCTCAGTGTAAACCTTGGTGATTGCAAGGTCAGGAACTTTCAAGTTGAGCCCAGTGATCATTGTTAACGGTCACCATGGCCTGTGTATATGCTTCTGGCCCGCTGGGTTATCATGGGACGCCATGTATAATGTTATGCTTACATAGTGTTTCTACATTGGTTACCTTTATGGAAGCCAACACGTGGTCCAGTGACGTAAGACTTTGATTACGAAAGTGGTGGGAACACCAGAGTGACATGTTTGTTAAGGTAGGGAGCTACCTCATGCCAACGTGGTGAACTGTTGACAATGTATGTTAAGGTAGTGAGCTACCTCATGCCAACGTGGTGAACTGTTGACAGTGTGCTAAGTTGTGATTGATACCCATCGATCAGGGTAATTACATGGTACTGTGTGAAGATCTATTGATCCAAGGACATGGAAATAAGGTGAAGTGTTTAGTCACCTGATAGACTTTGCCAGTGACATTTTGTGTTCATGTGGAGCAACCGCTCATTCTGTAGGTGACATATCAGTGTGTGGGTCACTTATGAGATAGAAGAGTGGCCAGGCTCTTGTGTATTTTGATACGGTGCTACATGTACTTTTTCTGCAAGTGGGAGACCGCTAATGTTCTAGGGTCGGCCCAGTCTTCATCAAGAGTGTGACGAGTGAAATAGTACGACAGCAAGGAAGGATCCTTGTTCATCGGTGCACTGTCAGTCAGGCAGTGGTGCTGCGCTTGATCAGCCCGTGATTGGTTCTCTGAGTGAAGAGGGAACTTTGGAGAGGCAGCAGACCTTGGAGTTCCGGACCACTGGAGGAGCCTGGGTGAGTCGCTACCACGACTGGACAACTGCACGAGCTATCGTCCGCCTCCATGATGATGAATACTCATCTGCATCTCTGATCTTGTACATAGTTCTTCTAGTCTGGCTTTCAGCCATCCTTCTCTGTGTTGTGGTTGACTTAGTTCAGAATTAAATTTTTGTTCTCTTAGCTATGACTTTGTGCAGTGATATGACTGGTGTCTGGTCCGAGCCCCCTTGGGGTAGGGAACCCTAGGTGAGGGAGGGGAGGTCCAGCTGTCCCGGCTTGTGTGGGGCCTGGTAGATGTTGAGTGCTATTGAGGTGGTTGGAGCAAAGGCTGGGGATTGTATCTATCGTGGCAAACCAGTCCAAGCCCCGGCGGTCTTGTCACAAATATATAAGTGTGGAATATATAAGTGTAGAATATATAACTGTAGAATATATAACTGTAGAATATATAAGTGTGGAATATATAAGTGTGGAATATATAAGTGTAGAATATATAACTGTAGAATATATAAGTGTGGAATATATAACTGTAGAATATATAACTGTAGAATATATAACTGTAGAATATATAACTGTAGAATATATAAGTGTAGAATATATAAGTGTAGAATATATAAGTGTAGAATATATAAGTGTGGAATATATAAGTGTAGAATATATAAGTGTAGAATATATAAGTTTAGAATATATAACTGTAGAATATATAACTGTAGAATATGTAACTGTAGAATATATAAGTGTAGAATATATAAGTGTGGAATATATAACTGTAGAATATATAACTGTAGAATATATAACTGTAGAATATATAACTGTAGAATATATAACTGTAGAATATATAAGTGTAGAATATATAAGTGTAGAATATATAACTTAAAAATATATAAGTGTAGAATATATAACTGTAGAATATATAACTAGAATATATAACTGTAGAATATATAAGTGTAGAATATATAACTAGAATATATAACTGTAGAATATATAAGTGTAGAATATATAAGTGTAGAATATATAACTGTAGAATATATAACTTAAAAATATATAAGTGTAGAATATATAAGTGTAGAATACATAAGTGTGAGATATATAAGTGTAGAATATATAAGAGAGAGAGAGAGAGGGAGAGAGAGAGAGAGAGAGAGAGAGAGAGAGAGAGAGAGAGAGAGAGAGAGAGAGAGAGAGAGAGAGAGAATTGCATCACTAATTTTTACGCTACACATTGTATATATACATACAATGTTTTCTCCACTTCTTAAAATTTTTGCGAGAATGCTCACGACAATCATCAGAGTCTCAACTGTGTGTAAAGTGTGGGAGTTTGTTCTTATTAGTTTCAGTGTTCATTGTGTGTGTAGATGTGAGGATGTTTGTGTGGGTGTGTATGTGAGGGATGTGTGTGGGTGTGTGGGAATGTATGTATGGAGGGGTTGTATGTGGGGGATGTGTATGGGTTGATTGGTGATGTGTGGATGGGTGAAGGGATGTGTAGTCGGTGGGGGATGTATGTGTGTTTGAGGGATGTGTGTGTATGTGTGTGTGTGTGGGGGGGGGGGGGATATTTGGGAGGATTATTGGAAGTATGTGGGTGTTGGTGGGTTGGGGGTGTGGGTAGGGAATGTGTATTTGGGTGGGTGAATGGGTGTGTAGGAGATTGTGTGGGTTGGGGGATGGGTGTGTAATAGGTGTGGTGGATGAGTGTGGGGGTGTCTGTGAATGGGATATGTCTGTGTGGATGGGAGTGTGTGTGTGGATGAGGTAAATGTGAGTAGGTGGAGGATGTATGTGTAGGTGGTGAAGATGTTTGTAGGTGGGGGATATGTGGGTGGGTAGGGAGATGTGTGTGTGTGGGTGAGGGATGTGTGGGCTTGGATGTGTATGAGGAATGCATGTAGGGGATGTGTGTGTGGGGGGAATGTGTTTATGGGTGGAGTTTTGTGTGGGAGGGGAGATGTGTGAGAGGTGGGGAGGTGTGAGATGTGCAGGTGGATGACGGATGTATGTGAGGATTGGGGATGTGTGTTTGGCTGGGTGGTTGGGATGTATGTGGGTGGGAGGGTAGATGAGAGATGCATATGTTGATGGGTGGGTGGGTGATGTGTGGTTGTGAGTGGTTGATGGATGAGTACGTGAGTGGGTGGATGTGTGTGAGAGATGAGTGTATGGTTGGGGGATTGTGTGTTTGTAGGAAGATGTGTGTGATCGGCGGATGTATGTGGGTGGGGTATTTGTGGGTGGTGGGGTTGTGTGGGTGGGAGGTGTGTGTTTTTTGGATGTTTATGGATGGGGAATATGTGTGGGTTGGTGGGGAGATGTGTTTGTGGGTGGGGATGTGTGTATAGGTGGGGGATGTGTAGTTGAGAGGTGGCGGATATTGGGTGGGTGAGTGGGTGTAGATGTGTGGTTGTGAGTGGTTGATGGATGAGTACGTGAGTGGGTGGATGTGTGTGAGAGATGAGTATATGGTTGGGGGATTGTGTGTTTGTAGGAAGATGTGTGTGATCGACGGATGTGTGGTTGTGAGTGGTTGATGGATGAGTACGTGAGTGGGTGGATGTGTGTGAGAGATGAGTGTATGGTTGGGGGATTGTGTGTTTGTAGGAAGATGTGTGTGATCGGCGGATGTGTGTGGGTGGGGTATATGTGGGTGGTGGGGTTGTGTGGGTGGGAGGTGTGTGTTTTTTGGATGAGATTGAGTGGGTGAGTGGGTGTAGGTTGGCTGATGTGTGTGTGGGTGGGTGCGGAAAATTGTGAGGGAGCGGGATGTATGTGTGGATAGGTGCGGGATGTGTGGGTTGACGGGGTATGTTTGTGTGGTTTTGTGATGTGTATTTTGCTGGGTAGTTGCGGGTGTGTGGGTGGATGGTGGAGAATATGTGGGTGGGTGTGTGCGTGTCGGTTATGGGATGGGTGGAGGATGTATGTGTGGCTGGGGAAATGTGTGTGGTAATCAGTGGGTGGGTGGCGGCATGTATGTTTGCCTGAGTCTGTGTGAGTGCGTGGAGGTATGTGTGGGTGGGTGGGGGATGTGTGGGTGGCTGAGGGATGTGAGGGTGGCTGCGGGGTGTGAGGGTGGCTGCGGGGTGTGAGGGTGGCTGCGGGGTATGAGGGTGGATGGGGATATGTCTCACAACATTGCAATATGCACTGTTTATGTTTACAACTTTCATGTGACAATGTTTTTTTCCCCATGTGAATGTACCATGCGTAATATGCATTGTTTATGCTTACAAAATCCATTTGACAATGTTTTTTCCCCTATGTAAATGTAACATGCACATTTGATGAATGAAAGATGAGTGATAGAAAGGGCCAAATGTAAAAGGGGCTTGCGTGCCCAATTTGTTACCCTTTGAAAATAAAGTTTCTTCGTTCGTTCGTTCGTTCGTTCGTTCGTTCGTTTGTTCGTTCGTTCATGGTGTCCGCATCATTATGATTGGTCTGCTCTAAAAATCTCTGGAGAAACGCTGGTCATTGACCGTAGTCATTGTCTCCTTACAGAGATTATCTGTGCACGATTGTGAAACTTGAGACCATAGCCATTGTCTCTATGCAGAGATCCTCTGTCTACCATCGTGAAAACTGAGACCGTAGCCATTGTCTCCTTACACAGATCCTCTGTCTGCCACCGTGAAACCTGAGACCGTAGCTATGTCTGTATATACAGATTCTGTCTACCACGTTGAAACTTAACAGCATAACAACTACCTATCGTCTGCTCCCAGCTCCAACCACTACCTGCTGACATTCGTGACCATGAAAGGAGGTTAAACAGGTACTGCGCCTGGCCCAAGAGTGTCCCGATGACCACCGTTGGGAAGGCGGCCCACATCTCCCATGATAGGGAATACCCCTACCCCACCACCCGTGTCATCACTATCGTTATCACGTAGTGTTCCGAAAGCGCCCAAGCCACCAGCGTTGGCGGCCAAGACCAGCGCTTGTCCCCATAATCTGTGGTCACGTCATCCTGCTGTCTCTAACATCACTGGGGGAGGGGGTGGGGGTGCGACAGGCTGTCAAGGTTTCGTACTTGACCAGGACAAACTCCCAACATCGCACAGCTGTGTGCCAACATCGCACAGCTGTGTGGCAACATCACCTCTGGGGACCAAGTATCCACCGGGATAAGTGGACAACTGTGGGGACCGAGCATCCACCGAGATAAGTTGTCAACTATGAGGATCGAGTATCCATCGGGATAAGTGGACAACTCTGGGGACCGAGTATCCACCTGGATAAGTGGACAGCTCTGAGGACCAAGTATCCACCGGGATACGTGGACATTTCTGGGGACGGAGTATCCAACGGGATAAGTGGACATTTCTAGAGACCGAGAATCCACCGGGATAAAAGGACAACTCTAGGGACCGAGTATTGACCGGAGTATAAGTGGACAACTCTGCAGCTGAGCAGGACTGTGACACACACATGTCCTGACAGTAGGACACTGAAGACTAAAACCCCTGTCTGGGGTCACATGCCCGACTGGATGAGACCAGATATTCAACTCTGCGGGGTTTTCCGAATCTATGATTGCTGGATGACTCGACAGAAATATCTCAGTTCACATGTAGCCACAAGCTGTCAGAGATTGATTATTCTAGACGGAAACTTGATGATTATTTGAGGTTCGCCTCCATGTTGTAGGTTGATCTTTCTGGGGATAATATCCATGGCTACTTTTGTGCAGTGTTGATCAGCTATGCATCAACAGGTTCGTGGCACACCGTCCCAACCCATCCTTATTCAGTAAGGTTATCGCCAACTGCATACATCTTGGAAGAGTTGTGCGTCTATTATGAAGTGACATGAAATGTTATGAAGTGATATGTTTTGCTATGACGTAACATCAATTCTATGAAGTGATATTAATTGTTATGAGGTGGTATGAAATGGTATGAAGTGGTATGAAATGTTATGAAATGGTATGAAATGGTATAAGTAATATAAAATGTTATGAAGTGGTATGAAATGGTATGAAGTGGTATGAAATGGTATGAAATGGTATGAAATGGTATGAAGTAATATAAAATGTTATGAAGTGGTATGAAATGGTATGAAGTGGTATGAAATGGTATGAAATGGTATGAAATGGTATGAAGTGGTATGAAGTGGTACGAAATGGTATGAAGTGAAATGAAATGTTATGAAGTGGAATGAGGTGATATGAAGTGGTATGAAGTGGTATGAAATGATCAGGAATGTGATGGTGTGGGATCATGCAGAAGCCCGTGGGCAGTCTACCTGACAGCACAGCAGTACTCATTGTAATAGGTGCCGCAGCAGCCGAAGTAGCAGTGGGTGGGTTGGCCCCAGTACTGGGAGGTTCTACAGTACTCTCCCAACACCGGCCCTGGAATCAGACACAGATGGTTATACAACGTCAGCTACCATGTCCCAGGCTTTGCATCTGTCACAGGCTTTACATCTGTCACAGGCTTTACATCTGTCACAGGCTTTACATCTGTCACAGGTGATACAACGTCAGCTACCATGTCCCAGGTGTTCATCTGTCACAGCTTTACATCTGTCACAGGTGATACAATCTCAGCTACCATGTCACAGGTGTTCATCTGTCACAGGTGACACAACGTCAGCTACCATGTCACTGGTGTTTATCTGATTTCATACACATATAGGGAACACAGTGTAACGAGACCCCCGGGGCTTGGACAGGTATGTTACTAATAGTTAATATCCCCAGCCTTTGCTCCGATCACCCCATTAGGACTTTAGATCTACAGGACCCCACACAAGCCGGGACAGCTGACCTTCCCTCCCACCCTATGGATTCCTACCCACAGGGGGCTCGGACAAGACCACAGTCATACTAGTACTCAAAGCCAAGGTCAACAAATCAAAATTTAATTTCTGAATACGTCAACTAAACTCAGATAGGGATGGCTGAAAACCCTGGATAGAAGACAATATGTACACCGCTTAACAAGAACAGCGAGAAGATCTACAGATGATCAGTCATCATCACAGAGCATGTGACTTCAGTTAGTGCCGTCGTCCCGTCGTGGCTAACGACTCACCCGATGAACCTCCAGTGCAAAGGAACTCCAAGTCGTAGACTCTTCCAAAGTTCTCTCCTTCCATTGTGAGTAATATCTCGGACTGGTCAGGTGTCTGATACCTGACTGACACGTCTTCAATGTTCGCTGGTCATCCCTCGATGAAGGAAGAAATCACCAGTTCTACTCTAATGATGACTTGTGGGCCGACCCTAGAGTTCTAGATGCCCCCATCTGATGATAAATACTGTTGCACACTACAATAGAATATAAGAGCCTGGTTGCTCTTCGACATCTCAAGTTAATGGGATGAACTTATCTGCAACGCATAACTGGAGCGTTGGCTCCATGTAATAACACTGTCACAAGTTACTAATCCAACATGTCAATGTACGAATTCAACATAGTCACAATGTCACCATTCTACACAGTTCTGTAGGCAACTAATGACTTCACAGAATAGCACTGTCACAATCAAACACACCTAGGAGTGGGGTAGCTCCCTACCCAAACAAGTCTGTCCCTCAGGTTTTCACGAAAATGGCAATTACTGTTGTGGTCATTGACCACGTTCAGGTTTCATGAAGAACCTCAAATGTAGATCCACACCGGAATCATTATACATTGGATTTCACTAAGACCCAGCGGGGCCTGAAACATTTAAAATGGCCATCATAATGACTGGCAACAGAGTTCACGTCCTTCAACTCAACTGGAAATAATGTCCTAGAGAATACGCATGTCCCTAAAGAGTTGCCTTGAGGTGTCATAGAAATTTACCAGTACCTTACTGGCATGAATCAGGAGACGCATCAGTTCTAGACCCAACCTGGATCTGTTTGACCAAATCTTCGTCGGACTCTTCGCGGCTGTCTTGGCTTAGACTCACCGTGACATTCTAAAACTCAGTTTTCTTTCATGTGTTGACTCTGGAAGATTCGTTTGACCGCTCCCAGTATTGCCTCAAAACATCACCTTGACTGGGCACTGGAATGAGCTGGTCCCATTGAGTTTATGGTCTAACTCCTCGAATCTCCATCATATAAACAGATCCTGAAGCACGGAGGTCGGTGTGAGTACTCAACTACAACTAGGACTAACATACACCTCAACCATAACACATACATCAGATTAATATATATCTTAATATGATATAATATATCATCAACATAATAGATCTCTCTTAACTACAAGGTACATGCATAAGGGTGCAAGAGAAAGCAACAGTACGCAAGGATATAGTCAAGTAACTCGTCTGGGCACATCTGGCCCGACAGCACCAGAGTAGACTGTTTGACTCTGTCATAGCATCCTACTACCTGGTGTTATTCCAATCCTCCATGTCTCTCCAACAACAGCCATAAAATACAACTACTTATCTTTCAGTGCAGCGGTTTCATTATCTAGGAGGTGTCCAGCCGGACATATTCTTCTCATCTATATAACTCAACAATTAATTAACCACTTAACCCATTGATCAATTAATTAAACATAATTCATTAATAAATACACAGCATTAATAAATTACATAAATCATAATTGATTAACATACCAATATTAACAAATTACTAAATCATGACTTGTTAATAACTAATTAACAACTCATAAACCAAGCAAGTGCTTTTCGTCCTGGGATCTCTGTCACAGAACAAGTTTGATCTTTCTTAGTCGACCTTGTCTCCTGACGGTCAAGTCTGTGCAAGTCTATCACAGATATGGTGGCAATCCACCGAGTAATCTTTCCCACAGCAGCTGTGGACAAATAACACCTTGGTTTCGTGGCGATTTAGACCACGTCGTCCTGTCTAGAGTGGCATCCAGGCCCTCATCCCCTAAATCTTCAGTCCTCCCGCAAGCGTTCCTTAAATGGCTCGGTTGTAACTCCCACTTCCTAGTGGATAGGTTACCTCACTAACAGGGTCAGGTTTACAGAAGAGAAGAACAGTAGAGTCACACATCAACGTTCTGCTAGTAGCTCGGATCAGTACAAACGCAACGGCCTCGTTACAGCGCCTCGCATCGCTCTCGGTCGGGTATGCAAAATCAACACTCGGTCATGCACAATCACCTCGTTCGACTGTGCAAAATCACCTCGGTCGACCATGAAAAATCACCTCGGTCGGACAGGAAAAATAAACAGTCGGTCGGACAGACAAAATAAGCACGATCGGGTATGCCAATACACTCAGGTGGACAGGCAAATAAACAAGTAGTGACATCATAAATCCACAGGTAATTCCTAACTACCTCTATCAAGTAAATACAAGACATTTCTACATAGAGGTGGAATAGCACTGGCATCCTAACTTAGCAAATACTTACCTCCACATCCTGATGGAAATAATAACACCTTGAGTCCAGGAATTAATAAACACAACTAGCTAATGCATGAGTTACACCCCTATCTAGCTAAGCAATTAACACCTCCCTGGCTTGCTCAAGCTAATAACTCATTACTAGTAATGCCTCTAACATCACACAGTCTAACTAATGTCAACAATTCCCCACAGTCCTAACTAAGAACAAGGTTGTAAATACACTGGCTAACATAGCTGGTAAATTACCCAAAACACACTTACAAGTAACAGTGATAACTTCATAGAAAATCTCTCACTAGCAATCAATGTGAATATATTCCTAAGATAACACTTCAAGAATATCTCCTACAATACCGTCAGTTTATGCAGCTGAGTAGGTGTGACTAACTACACATGCCTAAAGTTTTACCTAGCACAAACACCTGTTGTTACAGGAGACGTCTGACCTAAATATTTCACCGCCGATCAATACGGCTAATTACAAATGCAGACAGGCGGGCAGAAAAGTATCCGCGTCTCGCTTAAAATTATTTCGGCTGCCGGCGTTTTATTTAAGGACAACTGCTAACTAATATTGTATTAAGAGATTACCTTAGATCATAGAATCACCACACTACAGGACTGACTTGGTGTCCCGCTCTGGCACGAGGATGAAAAGACATAATTTCACAGCAGTCAGTAAATTGCGGCCATCTCTGGTGATAGTTGGCTGGCGACTAACAGCCCAGAGCTGATTGCGCTGTTACAATTTCACCTCGGCCCCAGAGAATCTCATGGGTCACGGAGAAGTCCAGAGTTGCGTGCAACCCGATGTGACTGTGGGTCCAACGTGACAGCAAACATCACGTACGCACTCTGCCTCTAACGTTCGAGTCGAATCTAGAATTTACTCGAAACGAAATATTTTAGCCGGGGTTTCCCCTAGATATTATAAGCTCTGCCGTGAGACTACTCGTCTAATTCCGACCGAAGGGAATTAATGCAGTGTAAAGACATGAGATCTGGTCGGTTTTGTCACACACAGACACAGATGGTGATTGATTGATTGATTGATTGATAGATTGAATTTATTTTCAAAGGGTTACAAATTGGGCGCACCACACACAGGTACAGATAATTTCATAGAGCGCCCCAGAAACTTATACAGTATACTCTTCTAGCTCCCCTCGAGTCAGGTACAATATACTCTCCTAGCACCCCCATCCGAGTCCGGTACAGTATACTCTCCTAGCCCCCCCCCCCACCCCCGAATCAGGTACAGTATACTCTCTTAGCGCTCCCGAGTCAAGTGCATTATACTCTCCTAGCGCCACCCTCCCCCTACCCGAGATGGTACAGTATTGTCTACTAGCGCCCTCCCCCTACCCGAGATGGTACAGTATTGTCTACTAGCGCCCTCCCCCTACCCGAGATGGTACAGTATTGTCTACTAGCGCCCTCCCCCTACCCGAGATGGTACAGTATTGTCTACTAGCGCCCTCCCCTACCCGAGATGGTACAGTATTGTCTACTAGCGCCACCATCCCCCTACCCGAGATGGTACAGTATTGTCTAGTAGCGCCCTCCCCCTACCCGAGATGGTACAGTATTGTCTAGTAGCGCCCTCCCCCTACCCGAGATGGTACAGTATTGTCTAGTAGCGCCCTCCCCCTACCGAGATGGTACAGTATTGTCTAGTAGCGCCCTCCCCCTACCCGAGATGGTACAGTATTGTCTAGTAGCGCCCTCCCCCTACCCGAGATGGTACAGTATTGTCTACTAGCGCCCTCCCCCTACCCGAGATGGTACAGTATTGTCTACTAGCGCCCTCCCCCTACCCGAGATGGTACAGTATTGTCTATTAGCGCCCTCCCCCTACCCGAGATGGTACAGTATTGTCTAATAGCGCCCTCCCCCTACCCGAGATGGTACAGTATTGTCTACTAGCGCCCTCCCCCTAACCCGAGATGGTACAGTATTGTCTACAAGCGCCCTCCCCCTACCCGAGATGGTACAGTATTGTCTACTAGCGCCACCATCCCCCTACCCGAGATGGTACAGTATTGTCTACTAGCGCCCTCCCCCTACCCGAGATGGTACAGTATTGTCTACTAGCGCCACCATCCCCCTACCCGAGATGGTACAGTATTGTCTACTAACGCCACCATCCCCCTACCTTAGATGGTACAGTATTGTCTACTAGCGCCACCATCCCCCTACCCGAGATGGTACAGTATTGTCTACTAGCGCCCTCCCCCTACCCGAGATGGTACAGTATTGTCTAGTAGCGCCCTCCCCCTACCCGAGATGGTACAGTATTGTCTACTAGCGCCCCTCCCCCTACCCGAGATGGTACAGTATTGTCTACTAGCGCCCTCCCCCTACCCGAGATGGTACAGTATTGTCTACTAGCGCCCTCCCCCTACCCGAGATGGTACAGTATTGTCTACTAGCGCCACCATCCCCCTACCCGAGATGGTACAGTATTGTCTAGTAGCGCCCTCCCCCTACCCGAGATGGTACAGTATTGTCTAGTAGCGCCCTCCCCCTACCCGAGATGGTACAGTATTGTCTAGTAGCGCCCTCCCCCTACCCGAGATGGTACAGTATTGTCTAGTAGCGCCCTCCCCCTACCCGAGATGGTACAGTATTGTCTAGTAGCGCCCTCCCCCTACCCGAGATGGTACAGTATTGTCTACTAGCGCCCTCCCCCTACCCGAGATGGTACAGTATTGTCTACTAGCGCCCTCCCCCTAGCCGAGATGGTACAGTATTGTCTACTAGCGCCCTCCCCCTACCCGAGATGGTACAGTATTGTCTAGTAGCGCCCTCCCCCTACCCGAGATGGTACAGTATTGTCTACTAGCGCCCTCCCCCTACCCGAGATGGTACAGTATTGTCTACTAGCGCCCTCCCCCTACCCGAGATGGTACAGTATTGTCTACTAGCGCCACCATCCCCCTACCCGAGATGGTACAGTATTGTCTACTAGCGCCCTCCCCCTACCCGAGATGGTACAGTATTGTCTACTAGCGCCACCATCCCCCTACCCGAGATGGTACAGTATTGTCTACTAGCGCCACCACCCCCTACCCGAGATGGTACAGTATTGTCTACTAGCGCCCCTCCCCCTACCCGAGATGGTACAGTATTGTCTACTAGCGCCCTCCCCCTACCCGAGATGGTACAGTATTGTCTACTAGCGCCACCATCCCCCTACCCGAGATGGTACAGTATTGTCTACTAGCGCCCTCCCCCTACCCGAGATGGTACAGTATTGTCTAGTAGCGCCCTCCCCCTACCCGAGATGGTACAGTATTGTCTACTAGCGCCACCTCCCCCTACCCGAGATGGTACAGTATTGTCTACTAGCGCCCCTCCCCCTACCCGATATGGTACAGTATTGTCTACTAGCGCCCCTCCCCCTACCCGAGATGGTACAGTATTGTCTACTAGCGCCCTCCCCCTACCCGAGATGTTACAGTATTGTCTACTAGCGCCACCATCCCCCTACCCGAGATGGTACAGTATTGTCTACTAGCGCCCTCCCCCTACCCGAGATGGTACAGTATTGTCTACTAGCGCCACCATCCCCCTACCCGAGATGGTACAGTATTGTCTACTAGCGCCACCATCCCCCTACCCGAGATGGTACAGTATTGTCTACTATCGCCACCATCCCCCTACCCGAGGATGGTACAGTATTGTCTACTAGCGCCACATCCCCCTACCCGAGATGGTACAGTATTGTCTACTAGCGTCCCATCCCCCTACCCGAGATGGTACAGTATTGTCTACTAGCGTCCACCATCCCCCTACCCGAGATGGTATACAGTATTGTCTACTAGCGCCACCATCCCCCTACCCGAGATGGTACAGTATTGTCTACTAGCGCCACCATCCCCCTACCGAGATGGTACAGTATTGTCTACTAGCGCCCATCCCCCTACCCGAGATGGTACAGTATTGTTACTAGCGCCCTCCCCCTACCCGAGATGGTACAGTATTGTCTAGTAGCGCCCTCCCCCTACCCGAGATGGTACAGTATTGTCTACTAGCGCCCTCCCCCTACCCGAGATGGTACAGTATTGTCTACTAGCGCCACCATCCCCCTACCCGAGATGGTTACAGTATTGTCTACTAGCGCCACCATCCCCTACCCGAGATGGTACAGTATTGTCTACTAGCGCCACCATCCCCCTACCCGAGATGGTATACAGTATGTCTACTAGCGCCACCATCCCCCTACCCGAGATGGTACAGTATTGTCTACTAGCGCCCTCCCCCTACCCGAGATGGTACAGTATTGTCTACTAGCGCCCTCCCCCTACCCGAGATGGTACAGTATTGTCTACTAGCGCCCTCCCCCTACCCGAGATGGTACAGTATTGTCTACTAGCGCCCTCCCCCTACCCGAGATGGTACAGTATTGTCTACTAGCGCCCTCCCCCTACCCGAGATGGTACAGTATTGTCTACTAGCGCCACCATCCGACTACCCGAGATGGTACAGTATTGTCTACTAGCGCCCTCCCCCTACCCGAGATGGTACAGTA
Organism: Cepaea nemoralis; assembly: GCA_014155875.1. Classification (NCBI taxonomy): domain Eukaryota; kingdom Metazoa; phylum Mollusca; class Gastropoda; order Stylommatophora; family Helicidae; genus Cepaea; species Cepaea nemoralis. Next base: position 213,805 of record JACEFZ010027429.1, on the reverse strand, counting down.
TTGTCTACTAGCGCCCTCCCCCTACCCGAGATGGTACAGTATTGTCTACTAGCGCCCTCCCCCTACCCGAGATGGTACAGTATTGTCTACTAGCGCCACCATCCGACTAACCGAGATGGTACAGTATTGTCTACTAGCGCCCTCCCCCTACCCGAGATGGTACAGTATTGTCTACTAGCGCCCTCCCCCTACCCGAGATGGTACAGTATTGTCTACTAGCGCCACCATCCGACTACCCGAGATGGTACAGTATTGTCTACTAGCGCCCTCCCCCTACCCGAGATGGTACAGTATTGTCTACTAGCGCCACCATCCCCCTACCCGAGATGGTACAGTATTGTCTACTAGCGCCCTCCCCCTACCCGAGATGGTACAGTATTGTCTACTAGCGCCACCATCCGACTACCCGAGATGGTACAGTATTGTCTACTAGCGCCCTCCCCCTACCCGAGATGGTACAGTATTGTCTACTAGCGCCACCATCCCCCTACCCGAGATGGTACAGTATTGTCTACTAGCGCCACCATCCCCCTACCCGAGATGGTACAGTATTGTCTACTAGCGCCCTCCCCCTACCCGAGATGGTACAGTATTGTCTACTAGCGCCACCATCCCCCTACCCGAGATGGTACAGTATTGTCTACTAGCGCCACCATTCCCCTACCCGAGATGGTACAGTATTGTCTACTAGCGCCCTCCCCCTACCCGAGATGGTACAGTATTGTCTACTAGCGCCCTCCCCCTACCCGAGATGGTACAGTATTGTCTACTAGCGCCCTCCCCCTACCCGAGATGGTACAGTATTGTCTACTAGCGCCACCATCCCCCTACCCGAGATGGTACAGTATTGTCTACTAGCGCCACCATCCCCCTACCCGAGATGGTACAGTATTGTCTACTAGCGCCACCATCCCCCTACCCGAGATGGTACAGTATTGTCTACTAGCGCCCTCCCCCTACCCGAGATGGTACAGTATTGTCTACTAGCGCCCTCCCCCTACCCGAGATGGTACAGTATTGTCTACTAGCGCCCTCCCCCGAGTCATTTGCAGTATACTATCCTAGCCCCACCGCCTCTCATCCGAGTCAGGTACAGTGTTCTCTTCTAACCCCCCCCCCCCTCCCCTCCCACCCACCCCCTCCACCATCCCCCGAGTCAAGTCCAGAATACTCTCCTAGCGCCACCCCTCCAACCCGAGTCAGGTACAATATTTTCCACTACCCCCTTTCTCCCAAGAGTCAGGTACAATATTCTCCACTACCCCCTTTCTCCCAAGAGTCAGGTACAATATTCTCCACTACCCCCTTTCTCCCAAGAGTCAGGTACAATATTCTCCACTACCCCCTTTCTCCCAAAAGTCAGGTACAATATTCTCCACTACCCCCTTTCTCCCAAGAGTCAGGTACAATATTCTCCACTACCCCCTTTCTCCCAAGAGTCAGGTACAATATTCTCCACTACCCCCTTTCTCCCAAGAGTCAGGTACAATATTCTCCACTACCCCCTTTCTCCCAAGAGTCAGGTACAATATTTTCCACTACCCCCTTTCTCCCAAGAGTCAGGTACAATATTCTCCACTACCCCCTTTCTCCCGAGAGTCAGGTACAATATTCTCCACTACCCCCTTTCTCCCAAGAGTCAGGTACAATATTCTCCACTAACCCCTTTCTCCCAAGAGTCAGGTACAATATTCTCCACTACCCCCTTTCTCCCAAGAGTCAGGTACAATATTCTCCACTACCCCCTTTCTCCCAAGAGTCAGGTACAATATTTTCCACTACCCCCTTTCTCCCAAGAGTCAGGTACAATATTCTCCACTACCCCCTTTCTCCCAAGAGTCAGGTACAATATTCTCCACTACCCCCTTTCTCCCAAGAGTCAGGAACTTGTATACCCTCCTAGCTCCCCCACCCCAGGGTTAAGTACAGTAAAATGTATCAACCATACCACTGATAGAGAGTTAAGTACAGTAACATTTACCCACTGTACCACTGATAGAGAGTTAAGTACAGTAACATTTACCCACTGTACGACTGATAGAGAGTTAAGTACAGTAACATTTACCCACTGTACCACTGATAGAGAGTTAAGTACAGTAACATTTACCCACTGTACCACTGATAGAGAGTTAAGTACAGTAACATTTACCCACTGTACCATTGACAGAGGGTTAAGCACAGTAAAATGTATCAACTATGCCATTGATAGAGAGTTAAATAGAGACATTTACCCATTGTACCATTGATAGAGAGTTAAGTAAAGTAACATTTATTCACTGTACCATTGACAGAGAGTTAAGTACAGTAACATTTACCCACTGTACCATTGACAGAGGGTTAAGCGCACAGTAAAATGTATCAACTATGCCATTGATAGAGAGTTAAATAGAGACATTTACCCATTGTACCATTGATAGAGAGTTAAGTAAAGTAACATTTACTCACTGTACCATTGACAGAGAGTTAAGTACAGTAACATTTACCCACTGTACCATTGACAGAAAGTTAAGTACAGTAACATTTACTCACTGTATCATTGACAGAGAGTTAAGTGCAGTAACATTTACCCACTGTACCATTGACAGGGAGTTAAGTACAGTAACATTTACTCACTGTACCATTGACAGAAAGTAATGTACAGTAACATTTACATATTCTGCGCACTAAAGCTATGGAATGACAGGTATCGATCGACGTGATCTTATAATAAATATCAGTGTTGCCGGCTGACAACTGTCCTGGTTCCAAAATTACTGTCCACGTATTTGTTGTTATTACCAGCCGGGGTTTGTTTGGCTGCCGCTATAGGCAGGACTGACTTCCTCTTGTGGACAGGTAAACAACCGTGGACAGACAGACAAACCAATGACCAAATCCTACAAGAAACAAATGAAAACCGTAAACTGATTAGAGAAATTAGACAGTCACACTTCCAAACCCCACCCCTCCCACCTCTCCCCAGTTGTATAGTCCACTAAAAAGTAGTTGCATGTCTACCCCAGCATTATTTCTGCTGTTCGGGATTTCTTGGCAGGTTTGCGTTCGAAGGTTTGCAATCGTTTTCAGAGCGAGCGCTACTCATGCCCCTCTGTGAGGACCAACGCAATGAAATCTTCCGCCACTGTGTTTCGAGCACACAAAGAGAAATTGCCAATTGCGAAGTGTGTCCGTGACATCTTCGCCTATCCTATTTTTAATTTTTGCCCACATGGGCGCCTCTCCACCGCAACCCTTCCCGCCGAGTTGTTTAGCCAATAGCTAAGCTTCTGGCGTTTTGACCTTTGACCAGTTGACCATATATCCGGCCCATACAATCCACCAATAGCCGTCGAACTCGTGTCAGTCGTCAGTCACTCCAAGCTAGGACACAGGTTCAGATAAGTACCCTTAATATTATTGTCATGTAGTGTGTTTCATGTAGTTTTGTGTCGGTTTGTGTTTGTCTGTTCTGTGCTGACGAAGACTTGGGCCGCAACGTCCAATTTCTTTCTTGTAATCGTGTTTTAGTAAAGCTCACAATTTACTTCTTGTTTTTAGGTGATTTATTCACACTTGTTGCTATATATATATATATATATATGTTGTTTGTCCATCAAGAATGATGATGGCCATTCATTTCATCCAGTGGGGTTGAAGGTATGGAGCCGTGGGTTCTAAGATGGCTGATAAGGCCTATTTTGGCTCGAAACGTTCTTTGACAATGTGGACAAAGAATGCTTGACGTTTCTGGAGGAGGATTTCCTGCAGTGGTTTTTCTGTCCTGCCTTTTCTTTACAGCTCTTGCAGTCCTGGTTGCCTCACACATGACTGCACCCTTGTGAAATCATGCACGCCACGAATTTCGGTCTCTGACTGCAGTCTCCCAGGTGTCATGATGAATTCCAAAAGCATTCAGTGAGATTTTCAGAGTGTCTTTAAAGCGTTTCCTCTGGCCGCCTTGGGAGCGTTTACCACAACACAGTTCGCAGGGAGCCTGTGATCTGGCATACGAGTCAAGTGACCAGTCCAACGAATCTGATTCTTCATCAGTAGAGTGTGGATACTGGGCATGGACGCTCTTTCTAGGACTTCAGTGTCTGGGATCTTGTCTTTCCATTTAATCTTCAGTAGCTTCCATAGGCAGACTGTGTGGAAGTGGTTTAATTTCCTAGCGTGTCGCTGATAAACAGTCCAGGTTTCACAAGCATATAGCAATGTGGATAATACAACTGCTTTATAGACTTTCAGCTTTGTTTGCAAGCTTATTCCAGTTCTGTCCCATACATTCTTGTACAGTCTGCCAAAGGCCACACCAACTCTTCTGTCCATTGTGGAATCGTTCCACACAGGCATGAAGGGTATAATCAAGTTTGATGGTGCAACTTCTGAAGAGTTTTAAATCAAGAGTGGAGTTAAGCAAGGTTGTGTACTAGCTCCCACCCTCTTTGGAATATACTTTTCACTTCTACTGAAATATGGCTTTCGTGATCAGGATGGGGGTATATACATTCACTCAGGCTCAGATGGCGGCCTCTACAATGCTCAGAGATTGAAGGCCGAGACCAAAATTAGGAGGGTACTGATCAGAGAGTTTCTTTTTGCAGATGATGCTGCAATTACGACCCACTCTAAGGAAGAATTGCAATGTCTACTATCTGCATTCTCCAATGCTTGTTCTGAGTTTGGTTTAACAATTAGCAAAAAGAAGACACAGATTATGTCACAAGGTGCACATGAGATACCATCAATCTTTATTGACGACGCCGAACTAGAGATGGTAGACCATTTTACATATCTAGGGTCAGTGGTAAATAACAAATTATCCCTAGATCAGGAAATCAACATGCGGATTGGTAAGGCAGCAACAACAATGAACAGGCTAAGAAAAAGAGTCTGGGAGAACAGGAAGCTTACTGCCAAAACAAAAGTCCTTGTCTATCAAGCCTGTGTCCTTAGTACCCTTCTTTATGGCAGTGAAACATGGACAACTTACTCACTCCAAGAGAAACGTTTAAACAGCTTTCATATGCGGTGTCTGCGAAGAATTCTTGGTATTAAGTGGCAAGACAAAATCACAAATACTGAAGTATTGGAAAGATCAGGTTGTGTGACGGTGTATTTCATGCTCAGTCTTCGTAGACTTAGATGGATAGGACATCTTAGGAGGATGGATGATGGTAGAATACCAAAGGATATCTTTTTTGGTGTATTACAGATGGGTAAGAGATACCAGGGTCGGCCTCTACTACGATACAAAGATGTGTGTAAGCGGGACATGAATGACACAGGCATTGATAATGCACATTGGGAGCAAGTCGCCGCTGAACGTGTTGCATGGAGGGCAAACATCAGAAATGGAATAAAGACAAAGGAGAAAATTATTGCAGATAAGTCACACACCGAGCGTGTGTGACGTAAGATGGCGCATGATGGTGGAAATGACCACGTGTTCACATGCACCCACTGTGAACGAACATTTACAGCGCGAATTGGCCTTATCAGTCACATTTATTACCGCCATGGGTAAAAGTTATTATGCCTTTTTAAAGCACAAACTATCGTCTGTCAAGACGGCAAGGTGTCAATGTTATATATATATATTACTACAGGAGACAAATGAACATCTTTAATTGATTAGAGAAATTAGACGTAGACAGTCAAAATTGTTTGGACATGTTATGAAAAGAAATGGATTAGAGAACTTAGTGACAACTGGCAAGATCGAAGGGAACAGACCAAGAGGAAGACCGAGGGCATGGACGAGACAGGAACACTGAGCTGATCCACGACGCTGGTGATTGAGTGAAATGGCCAGTCATGACCGCACACGCTTTCCGAAATGGCACATTATATATATATAATATATATAATATATATATATATATATATATATATATATATATATGTCGAGATAACCCAGTGTCCATGTACTTACAACGGTTGTTATATATACAGACACAAGATAACCAAGTGTCCAAGCAATCGCTTAACAATCCACCTTGTATTATGGAAACTTGTATCTTTTGTTGTGGTGTTACTACCAGCCGACAATGAGATTTACTCAAGCAAATGTTGTATTCAGTTTGACGTGTCACTGACTGAGGGCAGGTGTGAGGACACGAACCCGACACCTTCACAACCAGTGTGTTTACAACATTTATTATGTATACATCACCATCACATACATCTACTGACTTTGTAGAGGGATTGGGATGGGAAAGTTCTAGGGGTATGCTGTTAGTGTTATTGTGTCGTTTCCTCAAGAATTCAATAAATATAAGTATCTCATCTCATCTCATCATGTTCCTCTTGTACCTTGCGGTGTCGAGGTGAAGTATAAACTTCGTGAGAGTGCCCGGTTATGGGCTTCGTATATCGACATTCCCATGGATTCTGTTATTCCCTCAGTCCAACGTTTACGTGGTCGGCCTCTTCCTCTGTTTCCATCTGGTCTGTACATCATTGCTTGTTGTGGCATGCTGTTGACTGGTAGCCTACTTGCATGGCCAAACCATTTGACTTGCTGCTTTCTAATAAAATCTAGAGCAGCTTTAACCCCTACTTTAGTCCTGATTTCTTCATTTCTGATCTTATCTCTTCTTGATACGTTGAGTATTCTTCTCAGAAACCTCATTTCTGTTGTTGTGATTTTTCTTTTCTCTTTTTCTGTCATTGTCCAGGTTTGGCATTGGTAGCACAGAGTTGGTAGGAAGATTGTGTTGTAAAGTGCTTTCTTAGTAGTTATTGATACATGTTTGTTCTTTAGTATTGGTGCCATTTGTCCAATGAGTTGATTTGCCTTATTGCACCTATTTTCGATCTCGTCTTCTGATCTGCCATTTGATGATATTATACTTCCTAGGTACTTGAAGCTCTTTACTTGTTTCAAGGGATGTTCGTTTAGGTGAATTGTTGCTGTTTGTTCTTCTTTAGTTATAGTCATTACCTCTGTTTTGCTTGTGCTAATTTTCATGTTATGTTCCCTACACATTTCGTTTAGACTATTCATGTGGTCTTGTAATTCAGCTTCTGATTTTGCTATTAGTGCTTGGTCGTCCAGCAAACAGGAGTTCTCTAATGGTTAGATTTGCAGATGGTTCTTCTTCTGTGTTCTCGTCATGCGGTATTCTTGCTGTCTCTGCTTGGCTGGTTTCTTTACATATGTTGTCTATATATGTTATGAACAAGAGAGGGACAGGACACAACCTTGTCGTACTCCAGATCTTATGGTGAAGGGTTCTGAGTGTTCTCCAGTTGCTCTCACTATGCATTCACTGTTGTTGTATAAACTTCTGCATAGGTTTGTTAGATGTGTACTCACTCCATATTGCTTAAGGATTTCCCACAGCTTGTTTCTATCTACCCTATCAAATGCCTTTTCTTGGTCGACAAAGGCTAAGTAGAGTGTTTCATTGAATTCAATTGATTTTTCTATAAGTTGTCTAAGAGCAAAAATGGCGTCTGTGCATCCTTTGTTTTTCCTAAATCCAAGCTGCGTTTCGCTTAGCTGGGGTTCTAAAGTAGTTCGTAATCTTTTTTCAAGAATTTTGCAAAATATTTTCCCAGTATGACTCAACAGTGAAATGCCTCTGTATTGTATAATATAAGTATCAACATCGCATAATTTTCTTTAAATATACACGGAATTTCCAGACATATAAAGCGCTTAATGGAGGTTTGCAAACATTTTGACGAAAAGAAAAAACAAACTTTAGATAGGTGTAAATGACCGGAGCAGGTCAGTGATGTGTGACCAAGTAGGTTGAGTACTCACCCAGACTGAGCACAAATGTGAAGACAGGCAGCAGAAAGTGATCCATGTTTGAGTGCAGTCACGGCTCACCTGGTCTGTCGCTGGTTACTGCTCAGTGGATTAGCAGGCCATACTTAGACAACACACATACACACACCACACACACACACACACACACACACACACACACACACACACAAACTGCCACGCGATTAATGTCACTTTCTACTGGTGCGGTTAACGGATGTCCTGTGTAGATAGGCGTTAACTCGGAGTAGACAACAGAGTGGTAATAGTCGAGCTGCGACGTCTCCTGACGTCTGTAATAATATCATGCAGGGACCTGCACACTTAAGGGACACACATCACACACACACACACACACACTCTCTCTCTCTCTCTCTCACACACACACACACACACACACAAAAGGAGGCCCGCACACGTACGCAACAGAGCCAAGTATGACACATCACCAACAATACTCACGGTTTAGGTAAGGATGACACACACACTTATGAAATTAATATATGAAAACCTAAATTAAGAATTAACATCGATGCACTCCAGACATTCCCACATGTGCTCAGTCCAATTCTTCACTAGCCAGCGACAAGTCCCCGTGCTGGTGACCCAGTGGCTGTCTGACGGGACATGCTCTTGCCTGTTCCTCCACGGGCTCAGTCTCGTCCACACCTCTGCTCACCTCTCAAGGTGTATATCCTCTGTTTTGGTGCATCTTCCACTCGATCCCCGGAAGCCGTCGTCAACTGACTCTTGTCATGATCTAGCTCGCGCCCACAGCAGCCCCAGCCGCCAGTCTAAAGGCCTGTTCATGTGTCCACACGCTCACTTGCCATGGGCAGCAGATCCATGATATGCTCTTGGCCGTTGTCATTTGGAGAGAGGCCAGCCACTGCCCGCGGAACACACCAGTGTGTTACCCAGCATGCTTGTCGAGTCTGTCACAAAGACAACACGGCGCTCAGCTTCAGGGACTACACACCTACAGTGTGTCATAACAAGGCAGCATGTCTGTGTATGCCCATTGCCCAATGTCTAGTCTTAGTACTATATCGTATTAGGATCAATGACAGGAACCAGGAGAACCAGCTATAGAAACAAATGGGAATTGGCGCATCCAGAACAGCGGAAATATGATTAGCAAATCCACAGAAGTGTACAAGTAGAAATATGCAGACTCTGCACAGGACACAACAGGAGGAGATGGCACTTGTTCAACAAACTACACATGTGGAAATCGTAAACTGGTGGCTACACGCGTGCTGCTCAGATGTTCAACAAATGCAGAACAGAGACAATCTTGCTGGCCGCTGTTCGTTGCATGTAAGGTCAGACTCTAGCGGGATGTCCACAGACTCTAGCGGGATGTCCACAGACTCTAACGGATGTCCACAGACTCTAGCGGGATGTCCACAGACTCTAGCGGGATGTCCACAGACTCTAACGGATGTCCACAGACTCTAACGGATGTCCACAGACTCTAACGGATGTCCACAGACTCTAACGGATGTCCACAGACTCTAGCGGGATGTCCACATACTCTAGCGGGATGTCCACAGTCTCTATCGGGATGTCTACATACTCTAGCCGGATGTCCACATGCTCTAGCGGGATGTCCACAGCCTCCAGCTGACTGTTGCTTCCTTTACATATATTCAGATTATACGTTTGAAAGTTTACACAGCAGAAGGAGGAGGAGGAGGAGGCAGCAGCAGCAGCTGCAGCTGCAGAAGAAGAAGAAGAAGAAGAAGAAGAAGAAGAAGAAGAAGAAGAAGAAGAAGAAGAAGAAGAAGAAGAAGAAGAAGAAGAAGAAGAAGAAGAAGAAGACACCTCAACGCGCAGAGGAAGATAAACAACAACAAGCAGTCTATCCCATTGACGTCAAAATAAGCAATTGGCTCGAAGTGCTTCAAGAAAAATCACCAGACAACGTACAATGCTTTAACATGCTGCCAACGGGCAACACATGTCTACAAGATACATCGGGAGAACCATATGGAGACATAAAGACTGCTGATAATCGGAAATGGATGAAACAACGGGCGAGACGTGCTGACAACCAACATATACAGACAGCACCACCCGACTGTACACACATTATACTAGGCTATTCTTTAATTTAAAAAAAAAGTCGCTTAAAGTCGACAGGGTCGACTTCATCGCACCGGGTTTTATCCCATATGGCTCGGTCTCTTTCCGCAGCGCGGAAAGCGTCGCACAAAGCACGAACTCCGTAGCTTTTAGCGACGACCCACAGGAGTCTCCGAAACATTTAACTCGTAAACCGAAGGGTGCGGCCCGGAATCGAACCCACAACCTTCGGAGCACGAGTCAAACGGCTAGACCACTTCGCCACAGAGACTCCCTATTCTTTAATGAAAGGTTTATACAAATCACATCAAATCAAATCAAATCAAATCAAATCAACTTTATTTTAAAATGGTCACAAATTGGGCACGCAGGCCCGTCTTACATTCGGTCCTCCCAATCACTCATCTTTCGATCATCAAGAGCCTTATACATTCACATAGGAAGAAAAATAAACATTGTGAAATGAATGTTGTAAACATAAACAAGGCAAATTACCATGTTAGGAAGCCCATCTCCCACTTACCAACACATCACCCCACCCACACACACACATACACCTACCCACACACACACACCCAGGGACACATACATACTCCACCAACCGATCCATCCCCCTCCCTCACATCCCCCACCAACACAAACTGGCCTCACCTGTTCCCTCAACCCAAACACACTCGCCAACCACACAAAAACCCCCACCAACCCACATATCCCGCACTCGCCCACATACACATCCTAACCCACAAACCCACCCCCACTCACACATCCTCTCCCCACACACACCTCCAACCACCCATCCCCCAAACACACCTCCATCGACCACATATTCCCCACCCACGCACACACATCCCCCACCAACCCACACATCGCACATCCACTCACACATCCCCAAACCATATACAGACATTCCCACTAACTGACATCTCCCTACCCCCCCCCCACACACACACATACATCTCCCTAACCACCATTACATCCTCAGTCCACACACACACACACCCTACCACCCACACATACATCCTCCACTCACCCACACATACCCTAACCCACATCCCCCACCACACACATTATCCACCCGTACATCGCACACATCCTCTACCACACAATATTCCCAACCAACGCAACACATACACATATCCTTCACCCACACATCGCACATCCTCATACCACCACACATCCCGTACCTACACACCACACACATATCCCCCACCCACATACCTCACAATATCCCCACCCACCGTACCGGATGGCCACTTCAGACAAAGACATTGTCTCCATAATCCCACTGCCTGGGGCTGGTGTTGACCGACTAACAGACAAGATCAGCAGGTCGGCTGTAAATCACAACGTTAGACAGACAAGCGTGCATATTGGTATTAACGACACCATGAACAACCAACAAATCACAGGGTCTCAACTGTTGGCACTCTTGAACAGATTACGTCACACTTTTCCTAGCTCGTCCATTTTCTTCTCCTCCATCATATCACTGAGTTATGGACTCCAGTGTCGTCTAGCTGTCATAAATAACAACATTTTGCAGAAGTTCTGTTCTCAAAACAAGATACAGTTCATTAATAAAACACTGTCATTCACTTCAAGGCTGGTGCACCAAAAAAGAGTCTTTATAAGGATCAATTACATTTGTCTACATTGGGCAATAGCTTGCTCGCCAAAAATATCAAATATCCAGAACGGACACACCATACCTCCAATACAGCATTGCGTCGGACACTTTTAGCTACTCCACCTGAAACTCAAGCCAGACGACATACTCCCATAACATCAAGTACCAATAGGCCAGAAGTGCGCAGACCACTCATAACCGCTGCACCTGAAATCCCAGCCAGACGGGACACGTCCACCACACCAAGTCCGTACAATATGTGGTCTTTCATACAGGAGGGTAATAATTATGAAGATATGTCTCCTAATTTCCCAAGTAAGGAACCAACTTTCAGCAACAACGACGTGCCACTACAACCTCCAGTTAGCCACCAACCAGAGGCTCTAGTTGGTAGTCATTACATACCCATGAGACATCAACAGTACCCATTTCATTGTACCCAGAATGGTTGCACCTCACACATTATAGCCCAGCTACACTTCGTCAAGCACTTATAATGTCGCTATACCAACAACCAACACAACCTGGTATTTACTAGAAACTTAGCACAAAGCTACACCGGATCTCGGTACAAGAAAGAGCCTCTCCTAAAAAGTTTATGTGCATACTTGGTTATTGTTTTATATAGCAACGTATTAGATTGTACGTGACTATAAACATTGACTCGTATTGACGTCACATAAATTGATACTTAGTTGTATATCTTATATACTACTTTTTATTGTGTTTATACTGCGAGTGAGGGGGTCTTCACTGCTCATTTTTACTGATTTGTATATGTATTATTTTTATTTTTGTATATTGACAGAGATATTACTGTTTCTCTGTAATTTTAGAGTGTGTATTCTTATAAGGGACGTAAGTTGTATTCATTTTGTGTTTTTAAAAAAAACATCTATGATTACGCATTGTTAAAATGTCTAATAAATAGGGACACTGGCTCAGTAATAATGGGCGCAGAAACGGGCATTTAAACATCTACCATCTATTAGCGACGCTGCCCGATCACTTATACTTAATCAAAATTTTCACATGTTCGGCGTTAGCGAAAGTCGATTAAATGGTAACATCTCAGATGATTACATCGCTATCAGAGGTTTTAAACCCATTAGAACAGATCCCTATCAGAAACAAGAGACGGGTATTGCAGTTTATATTTCTAACTCGCTTAACACCCGCAGCAGGCTAGATTTTGAAATCTGTGAGATTGAATGTGTATGGCTTGAGGTTAATCTTCAAAATCGCATACCCCTAGTAGTTGGGTATCTTTATCAAATCCCCAGTGCAGGAAATATCTGGTATGAAAAATTAACCACTGTGAAGGGTTTAGTGTCTAGAAATGCGAGAGAAATAATACTGCTATGTGACTTCAACATAGACACTAACAAATAAAAAAAAAACATGGGAAAACATAATAGAGTCATATAACTTCCAACAGTTAGTCAAATAATCCACTAGAATAACAAAATCATCTGCAACACTTATAGATCATATCTATACTACGTGTGCTGACAACATCACAGAATGTACTGTACCTATTAATGCAACGAGTGATCACTACCCAGTATGTTGCTCGTGGTAAAAAAGAGGTACCAAAACTCAAAAAGACAAACATATAAGTATAAAATATAGAAATTTAAAAATATTCAATCGAGATGTCTTTTTAAAAGACTTGCTCAACTCATCTCTGGAATATGTTTACCAACTGCCTGACCCAGACGGTGCTCTGGACCACTGACTGAAGACATTTTTAAGTATATTTGATAAGCTTGTTTCATTTAAGAAAATTCGTGTTAAACATCACACTAAGCCCCCGTGGATCACACAGGAGGTAATTGAACTTATGAGAGTCCGGGACAGGGCACACAAAAACAGAGATATAACTCTGTACCGCAGTGTGAGAAACAAAGTTCTATACGTTATTCGAAAGGAAAAGAAAAATTATTTTATGGACTTAGTAATAGATAAAACCAACACTAAAGATATATGGAAAGCAATTAATACCTTGACAAACAAACACAAATCATCACAATCATTACCATCAAATCATGTTACATGTGATAAATTCAGTAGATTCTTTCAGTCCGACATAAACCAACTGAAGGCTGCAATACCAGATGCGTCTCATGACATATCTTTATTATCATCATTCTGTGAGAGCAAATGCTATGGAGACATTCCCTCCAACATACCGCTAATGACGACCACTGAAGTATTTACACATCTCAGTAACCTAAAAAAAAAAACAATAACTCACCAGGACTAGATAGAATTAGTAATCAGATCTTTCGCCATGCTGCACCGGCGATCTGTGAGTCACTAACTTTTATATGTAATCAATGTCTCACCAAAGGTCACTTCCCATCAGCCTTTAAAATCGCTAAAGTGTATCCTCATTTAAAAGTTGGTTCTCTAGACGATCGTCTCATGAGTAATTATAGGCCAGTTTCCATATTATCCTCACTATCCAAACCGCTAGAAAAGCACATCCGCAAACCATCACTAGAGCACTTAGACAGTCAGTCAGGATTTCGGCCAAAATACTCTTGTCATACGGCCCTAACAAATATGAGTTAGCTAGAAGATAAGGACGTAGACAAATTACATGATACATACAGGGGAGTTAGCTAGAAGATAAGGACTACACAAATTACATGATACATACAGGGGAGTTAGCTAGAAGATAAGGACATAGACAAATTACATTATACATACAGGGGAGTTAGCTAGAAGATAAGGACGTAGACAAATTACATGATACATACAGGGGAGTTAGCTAGAAGATAAGGACATAGACAAATTACATTATACATACAGGGGAGTTAGCTAGAAGATAAGGACGTAGACAAATTACATGATACATACAGGGGAGTTAGCTAGAAGATAAGGACTACACAAATTACATGATACATACAGGGGAGTTAGCTAGAAGATAAGGACGTAGACAAATTACATTATACATACAGGGGAGTTAGCTAGAAGATAAGCACGTACACACATTACATGATATATACAGGGGAATTAGCTAGAAGATAAGGACGTAGACAAATTACACGATACATACAGGGGAGTTAGCTAGAAGATAAGCACGTACACACATTCACACATTACATGATACATACAGGGTAGTTAGCTAGAAGATGAGGACGTAGACAAATTACATTATACATACAGGGGAGTTAGCTAGAAGATAAGGACGTAGACAAATTACATGATACATACAGGGGAGTTAGCTAGAAGATAAGGACGTTGACAAATTACATGATACATACAGGGGAGTTAGCTAGAAGATAAGGACGTAGACAAATTACATGATACATACAGGGGAGTTAGCTAGAAGATAAGGACGTTGACAAATTACATGATACATACAGGGTAGTTAGCTAGAATATAAGGACGATGAGAATCAGAGGAGAAGAAGCAGCAGCAGAAGTAGTAGTAGTAGTAGTAGTAGTAGTAGTAGTAGTAGTAGTAGTAGTAGTAGTAGTAGTAGTAGTAGTAGTAGTAGTAGTAGTAGGTGTATTAGTAATAGTAGTATGTGTATTAGTAACAGTAGTAGTAGTAGTAGTAGTAGTAGTAGTAGTAGTAGTAGTAGTAGTAGTAGTAGTAGTAGTAGTAGTAGTAGTAGTAGGTGTATTAGTAATAGTAGTAGTAGTAGTAGTAGTAGTAGTAGTAGTAGTAGTAGTAGTAGTAGTAGTAGTAGTAGTAGTAGTAGTAGTAGTAGTAGTAGTAGTAGTAGTAGTAGTAGTAGTAGTAGTAGTAGGTGTATTAGTAATAGTAGTATGTGTATTAGTAACAGTAGTAGTAGTAGTAGTAGTAGTAGTAGTAGTAGTAGTAGTAGTAGTAGTAGTAGTAGTAGTAGTAGTAGTAGTAGTAGTAGTTATTGTGGTAGTATAGTGAAGTTGAGTGGAAGACCTTTCGATGCCAACGTCATACATGTTTATTCACCAACAGCAGACAGTAGTGATGACAGCATTGATGAATTTTATAATGATTTGGAGAATGACTACAAGAAATGTAAGAACTCTGAAGTAAATATCATAATGGTTGACTGGAATCAATGTCACCGTTGGAAATCAACAGGACGGATGCATAGTAGGCAAGTATTGACGAGGGGAACAGAATGAAAGAGGCTGCAGACTTGTACAGTGGGCAAAAGAGCATGATGTGATTATCGGAAACACCTGGTATCAACAGCACTCAAGGAGATTATGGACATGGAAGAGGCCTGATCATAAGATCAAAAAATCAGATTGATTACATTCTCATCAATAGAAGATTTCGAAATGCCTGAACAGTCGCAAAAGCTATACCAAGCGCAGACTGCTACAGCGACCATAGATTAATCTTAAGCAATATACATATAAAATTAAAGAAAGTCAAACATACACCAAGAAGCACGAAATTTGATATACGGGCACTGAAGGGTGGGGAGATGAAAGCTAAATTCAACATAGAGGTAAAGAACAGATTCGATGCATTGTCCGATATGGAAATATTATATCAAGATGTCAGTGATCAATGGGAAATATTAAAGAAATCAGTCGGCCAAGCTGCAGAAACAACCATCTCAAAAATAAAGATAATAGGACGCAAGAAAAGGATGGTGGAAGATATCTTAAAACTCACGGAAATATGAAGAAATAACAAAAATAACAAGGAAAAATATGAAGAGATTCACAGGAAAATTAGGAAGCTATGCAAAGAGGCAAAAGAAACATGGCTTGAAGAAAACTGCAAGGAAATTGAAAACCACCACAACATCCGGAATACCAAATTAATGCACAAACGAATTAATGACATCACTAACAAAAGAACACACAAATCAACGGTTTGCCTAAAAACCAAAGATGGCAAAATCATAATAGAAGAAGATCAGATTTTACATGCGTGGTCAGATTATGTGAAAGACCTTTATGATGATACAACATATGAACAATATGATCACCGGAATAATAATGAAGGACCGTCAATTTTGAAGATGGAAGTTCAGAATGCTCTTAACCATATGAAAACTGACAAGACCCCTTGTACAGATAACATCACACTAGAAATGATCAATACCTTAAAACAGGGGTCACCAAACTACGGCCCGCGGGCCGGATACGGCCCGCGAAGTCATTTCATCCGGCCCGCCGACGAAACTTGACCTTGCTTGATATAACGTATGAAACACGAGACGTTGTGATATAATTTAAATGTATATATTATGTGATCAACATAGAACAATTAGTATAATGAGTCACATCACAAAGATTTTGCTAAGAATTATCATGCAAAGAATGAGGAAGAAGATACAACCTGAAATAGGGGAAGAACAATGCGGGTTTGTAGAAGGAAAGGGTACAGTAAATGCTGTGTATATGCTGCGAACAGTTATTGAACGTGCTATAGAAGTAAACAAGGATATACATCTTTGCTTTATTGAGTATACAAAGGCTTTTGATAGCGTTAGACATGTCAGCATGGTGGATATGCTTGCAGATCTACAAATTGATGGGTAAAACATTAGACTTATAAAAAACATATATTGGAAACAACAAGCTGCAATAAGGATTGATAATGAAGTGGGACAGTATCAGCCAATTAAGAGAGGTGTTAGGCAGGGATTTGTGATGTCTCCAGATCTGTTTTCCCTGTACAGTGAAAATATTTTCAGAAATGTAGAGGATATAAATGGAATCAGCATTGGAGGACGAAACATCAATAACATTAGATATGCAGATGATACAGTATTAATTGCAGACAATGCGCAGGACCTGCAACAATTAGTAGATGCGGTTGTTGTACACAGTGAGCAACTGGGGTTAGAATTAAATTGTAAAAAGACTCAGGTTATGGTCGTCAGTAGGAAGGAAGAAGTGCCACAATGTAATATACAAGTAAATGGAAATATTCTTCAACAAATGAATCGGTACAATTATCTTGGAACAGTTATAACATCTGATGGGAGATGCCTTGAAGAGATTAGAACAAGAATCGCCATGGCGAAAGTAGCCTTTAGCAAGATGAAAAACATTCTGACCAATAAAAAGATGTCAATTGAAACGAGAAAAAGAGTGTTGAGGGGATACATAGAGCCTGTTCTTTTGTATGGATGTGAAACTTGGACAATGAGCAGTCAAGCTGAAAAGCATCTGATGACTGCAGAAATGTGGTTTCTGAGGAAAATGCAAAGATTACCATGGACAGACAGAAAAACCAATGACCAAGTACTACAGGAGACAAATGAACATCGTAAACTGATTAGAGAAATTAGACGTAGACAGTCAAAATTTTCTGGACATGTTATGAGCAGAAATGGATTGGAGAACTTAGTGACAACTGGCAAGATCGAGGGGAACAGACCAAGAGGAAGACCGAGAGGAAAATACCTGGATGGCTTGGCCACATGGCATGGACGAGACAGGAACACTGAGCTGATCCACGACACTGGTGATCGAGTGAAATGGCGAGTCATGACCGCCCACTCTTTCCGGCATGGCACATGATTGATTGATTATGTTTAGAATAATAGGAGATCTTCATACGTGCGGAGGATGTTTATTTAGGCTTCCCTATTTACATATTTTGCAAACCTTATTATGAGATATATTCTATTACCAAATGAAGCCGCCTGCCGTGGCTCTACAAGAGTATGAAGTAGCATATCCCATGATACCCTGGTAAAAAAAATGCATAGGATGCTGGGATAATGTGTTGGCGTGCCTATAAGAGCCAAGTCACGCCATGTTCCCTCCTCTTTGGCCTTGAGAACAACTGAGGCCGAAGAGATGCTGATGTCTAATTTTCAGCATAGGGTTTGATCTCATCCCTCTGAGCCACTACTAAGCAGATAGGCGAACATGCCCCAGGCACGGTCGAGCGTGGCCACTGTTTTTCCAGACGGCAGTTGAGAGGGCAGACAGGCCCTGTGAAGATCCAAAAGTTCCAAGAGGATCTTGATTGTGGATTGACGATTATCTGCTGTGGGGTGAGTTTTGAATGAATCTTCATAGTTTAAATAGGAATATAGGAATAGAATAGCTATGTCTGTGCCTGAGAACAATAATGGAGAGGTATTTGCCTGGGAAGAGAGGAAGAGGAAGGCCAAAGAGAAGATAGGTGCAGGATGTAGTGGATGATCTCCAGATGGGTGTATTTGAAGCGGGACATCTTGCTTATGATTGTGAGGTTTTTCGGAAGGTTGTTATGGGAGCGAGGTTCTGCAAAGGACATGCTACTGAATGAATGACCTTTGTTCCATCTTGTGTCTGATAATTGCTGGTGTTGTGTATCAGACTACGGTTACAATGTTGGATGATTATCCATGCTGTAATGGAAGATCACTGGTACTGTGTTGGATGATTACCCATGTTGTGATGGAAGATCACTGGTACTGTGTTGGATGATTACCCATGCTGTGATGGAAGATCACTGGTACTGTGTTGGATGATTACCCATGCTGTGATGGAAGATCACTGGTACTGTGTTGGATGATTATCCATGCTGTGATGGAAGATCACTGGTACTGTGTTGGATGATTACCCATGCTGTGATGGAAGATCACTGGTACTGTGTTGGATGATTATCCATGCTGTGATGGAAGATCACTGGTACTGTGAAGGATGATCATGTGTATATTTATTCATGGGGATGCATATTTTGTCTTTGCATCTAATCATGAATTTTATTTATTAGGGCATTATTTATCAGATGATGTTGTTTCTTTTTAATTACATTATTCTGATTCCCTGTACACTGACCTTGAATTTCTTCTGATATCTCAATATCGTTTCTTTTCTTGTTAGCCGTAGAGATAGAATGAGATTCTCTTTGTCTTTTTATTCCTCTCTTCTTCTACGGCCCATGGGCAGTCGGCGTTGTGCTATTATCTCTATCATCTCTGTGCGGTTACACAAAGGTACCTATAAACTGTACATGTACCTTTGATGAGCCGTAGCTTCACTAGTGGCCCCTAGTCCTCTGCTTTTCTTGTGCTTCAATAGGATTTTAATTATGTTTCTAATGTAATCTCTTTTTTTCTGTTTTTTGTTTTTCATTTTCACATCCCGTGTACTTCACCCTTAATTATGGCTACTAGGAAAAGAAAAGTGGACGCCGAGTGTCGATTTTTCAATGAAGAATGGAGAGTAAAGTACTTCTTTGTAGAAACAAAGGACCAGAAAACCAGTTGCGTAATATGCAGCGAAAGTGTTGCCTTTTTGAAAGAGTACAATCTTCGGCGTCACTGCGAAACAGAACATCTATCAACATATTAAAAGTGTTCTGCAAAGTTACGCGCCTGGAAATATGAGACCATTAAACGTGGTTTCGAAACACAAAGAAATCTCTTCACGAGAAAATTTGCTGAAAATGAATTTGTTATTTGTACAAGTTACAAAACAGTGCATAAGATGGCAGAACGAAGAAAGCCGTTTACTGATGACAACTTCATCAAAGAGTGTATGATCGAAGCAGCAAATGACTTGTGTCCTGAGAAAGCCGATTTGTTTGAACTATCAGCCTTTCGGCAAGTTCAGTTGTGTTGTGGAGAACAGAAGAACTTGGAGAGAACATAGTGCTACAAATACGCGAGAAAGCTAGGAACTTGTTGTGGTATTCTCTGGCGCTGGGTGTCTACTGAATTCTCGATTACGTCACAACTTCTCATGAATGAACTGAACTTGAAACTTCAGGTTAAGAATTACCTCGTCTGTGATCTCTACAGAACCATCAAAAGATTTCGAAGAACGCTGTCATTGTTGGAAGCACAACTGGAATGAGAAAACCTTTCTCATTTTCACTGTTTCAAGGAGTTTGGAGGGATTTTCAGATCTTGACAGAATTGAGAGTGACATTCTTATGTTCCAGAATACTTTTGATTGTAACCCTTATGATGTGCCAGTTGAACTTCAGTTGGAGCCCATTGTAGATGACTTGTTGAAAGAGAAGCACAGAGAAGGAAAACGTGTTGAATTGTACCGCTGCTTACCTGGTGTTGAGTTTTCGAAACTGAATAAATTTGCCGCTGGTATGGCATCAGTGTTTGGAACAACTTATGTCTGTGAGCAAGCATTTTCAAAAATGAAGTCTGTGAACTTCTTGGTTTTTCTACGAGCAGTATGAAGATCCCCTGCCGGCTTGCTAGGCCAGTCGCAGGTTTAGGACACTAATCTGACCACAGGGAGTCCATCCCCTATGGCGAGCCATAGCCCCGTTAGCCCATGACCTCGCGGTCATGGTTGCCCGGTCTGCACCACTTGGAGGTGGGGGTTGACTTGTGTAGTCTGCGGGTCATCGGCAGGCTACTAATTTTCGCTCTTCACCCCTCCTGGGAGAGGCTAGCCGATCCTAACCCTGCTGGCTGCAGGGCCAGGCGCATTCCACACCTTAAAGAACAAACATGTATCAATAACTACTAAGAAAGCACTTTACAACACAATCTTCCTACCAACTCTCTGCTACCAATGCCAAACCTGGACAATGACAGAAAAAGAGAAAAGAAAAATCGCAACAACAGAAATGAGGTTTCTGAGAAGAATACTCAACGTATCAAGAAGAGATAAGATCAGAAATGAAGAAATCAGGACTAAAGTAGGGGTTAAAGCTGCTCTAGATTTTATTAGAAAGCAGCAAGTCAAATGGTTTGGCCATGCAAGTAGGCTACCAGTCAACAGCATGCCACAACAAGCAATGATGTACAGACCAGATGGAAACAGAGGAAGAGGCCGACCACGTAAACGTTGGACTGAGGGAATAACAGAATCCATGGGAATGTCGATATACGAAGCCCATAACCGGGCACTCTCACGAAGTTTATACTTCACCTCGACACCGCAAGGTACAAGAGGAACATGATGAGACATGAGACATGAGAAGTCTGTGAAGTCACCACATCGAATGAGATTGACTGATGAACATTTGAAAGCAATTCTTTTGGTTGGATGCAGCAATTCCAAACCAAACATTGATGGTATTTTGAAAGTCACACGTCAGTTTCACAAATCTCACTGACCTCTTTTGCTGCTTAGTTTGTGAGATTCGGATATGCGCATAATGTTCTGATGTAACTTTCTTTTTGGTAACGTTGCCTTCTTTGATAACTTTGTTTAGTAAATGAATATGTTGGTTGAGCAAGTCCTTCAAGAAACAAATGAAGATCGTAAAGTTATTAGAGAAATTTGACATAGACAGTCAAAATTTTGTGGGCATGTTATGAGAAGAAATTAACTGGAGAACTTGGTGACAACTGGCAAGATCGAACGGAAGAGACCAAGGGGAAGGCCGAGAAGTAAATACCTGGATGGCTTGGCCGCATGGCATGGTCGAGACAGGAACACTGAGCTGATCCACGACTCTGGTGATCGAGTGAGATGGCAGAACATGACCGCCCACGCTTACCGGCATGGCACATGATGGATGTATGGATTTGTTCTTTTGGGCATTGCACGCCCTTCCCATGATGAACTTAGTTTTTCGTCTTTTGTTCTAGCTTGCAATTATTGTTAAAGTTAGTTGCATATAATTTACAGGACGTTTGCAGTCAACACCAGCATTGTTTGCTGTTGTTGATGTCTTGGCAAGTTTACGTTCAGTAGTTTACCATTGCTTTATGAACGACCGGCACCCAAGACATAGCGTAAAAACCCGCGCAACGTTGTCTGCTGCCAAATCGCGCGAAGCTGTGTTTCGAACGCGGGTATAAGGGATTACTAACCGCGTCCATAAGACCTTCGCCACGGAGACCGGCGCAAGTATTGTTCAGAATGACTATCCGGCCCGCGCTCGTCATTTTGTCTGTTATCCGGCCCGCCGTGAAAAAGTCTCTGCCTTAGAAGAATATGGAATAGACCAAGTCACCAGACTGCTGAACACAATATACGATACTGGAGATATGCCTCCTGAATTATGTAATTCTATATATATTGCAATCCCGAGGAAATCAGGAGCCTTGGAATGTGATCAGCATCAAACAATTAATATAATGAGCCACATCACGAAGATTTTGCTAAGAATTATCATGCAAAGAGTTAGGAAGAAAATACAACCTGAAATAGGGGAAGAACAATGTGGGTTTGTAGCAGGTAAGGGTACAGTACATGCTGTGTGTATACTGAGAAAAGTAACTGAACGGTCTATAGAAGTAAACAAAGATCTATATCTTTGCTTTATTGACTACACAAAGGGTTTCGATAAAGTGAGACAAGTCGACATGATAAGGATGCTTGAAGATCTACAAATTGATTGAAAAGACCTTAGACTTGGAAAATACATATATTGGAAACAACTAGCTACCTGTGACGGAATGGCTGCAGATCGGCAGATCTCTGCATAATATCCCTTTGAAGGGAGTGCGAGGCGTTGGTCTCCCTTGAAATTAATATCAATTAATAGGGGATTTCCCTAGAAAAGTAGTGCGGGGCGGAGCTATTCTAGTTATTTATAGAAAAATCTAGAATGTTCCCTCAAGTGCGTACGTGGTAGAGATCTCTAAGTTCACGAGTGCTTCATGCAGCACGGGTTGGTGGAACTTATCGTGACTCTGGTTTTCTTCATGAATCATGAAAGTCACGCGGCCCGTGTAGGCGAGTTGAAGGCGCACTGACTTAGTCGTGGTCAGTCGCCAACCAGACCTCAGCGTAGACAGATCACAGCCAACAGGCTGCTGTAATTTTGATGTCAATATTCGCGGCCAGAGCGGACATCTGCAGTCAAGTGTGTGATTGTTCAATCACAGGTTAGTTGAATACTTATTCTATTATTTAACTGTTGTCTTGAGGCCGTGCGGACCTCCCCGAACGAATTAATTGCCGTCGGAATTGAGTTGTCGCGTAGCGTTATAAGTTACAGCTGGCGGTATGCATATTTAAGTAGCCTTTATCGATCAGCGACGTAATGTGTTACCGGACGGAACCAGCCGTAATCCACAGCGAGTGGTGTGTAAATAAAATAGGCCGAACGGTGTGCTTTACAGTGTGTAGCAGTTACTGGTTTGGTTTATTAATTACGCATGCCAGGCGACAGTTTGTCAGTCATTACATCAACATGCTAGACGCTGTAAATAATGATAAGGTAGAGCTTATTATTAGAGATGTGTAATGTGCTTCGTGACATTAGAATTGTAACTGAATTGTTCTATCAGTGATGGTGATTTTTCGAGGAATCAAGGTGAGATCAGCCGTGGTGTATTTGCTGTGTGCAGATAGCAGTGTTATTCCGCGTAAGCAGAATGGTGTTGCATCGGTAAGATAACAGTTGATAGGAAGTATTCATGATACTATTGTTACTGCTTGTTGTCATGTCCGTCCGCTAGAATGACCGTGCGTGCTCCATCGTACGTTTGTCTAGGCAGCCGACTGGGAGGTAGGCCGGTACGTCCCAACCCGATAGGTTACAGGTCCGACCCAAAGCGATCGAGCATATCCGATGGTTGAACATACCCGATCGAGGATGATGCGGCACTCCGTAATTCGAGGCCGTGGTAGTCTAGATAGATCGAGGTTTGAACCTAACCGTTTCTATCTCTAATATTCTACTCTTCTGGAACCCTGACTCGGTTCATGGAGTACTTGGAGTACTGCTGTGAAGTAGTAGTAGATGAGGGGAAGACCCCCCCCCCCTAAAAAAGGTGGAGCCAGAGTGTGGTGGTGGAGTCGGGAGGCTTGCTACATTGGATGACGTGACTTAAGTCGTCACGGGACCAGGTACACGGGACCCACAGTAGCTGTGGGAAAGTGTAATGGTGGATGGCCACCACAGCTGTGCTCGACCGGCACAGGTATGACTGACCTGGAAGATAGTCAGTGAATAAGAGGGCAACTCAGGATCTGGGGCAGGGATCCCAGAACTGACACTATGACTGTGATATGAGTTTGTTATTTAAGTGTAACAATTCATGAGCTCTCCTTGGTTAATGCTATAGTAATGAATTATCAGGAGTATAATTCATTATGGGCATATAGTTATTAATGTGTGTAATTGATCAGTCCATGGGTTAAGGGATTGATGAATTGATGAGTCTGTCAGGAAGGAGATGTCCGGCTGGACAGCTTCTCGATACAGTAATCCCTACACTGAAAGGAAAGTAGGTGTATATGTTGATTGATGATGGAAGATGAAACAGGATTGGACTGGCACCAGGCGAAGGATGCTTGACAGAGTCATACAGTCGACTCTGGTGCTAGGTGTTATTTGTAGCCCAGAAGAGTTACTTGACTGAACAGGGGTGCTATTGCTTTTTCTACCATCATTATGCCTATATATTATAGTGACTAAGTAGATCTATGATGTGATGATTTCATACTCATGTTGGTAGACATGAGGAATGTCTGAGAGGCAGGTGACATGGTGGAGATGCTGGTAGTCTTTGTTGTAGTTGAGTACTCACACCAACCTCTCCGTGTTTCAGGATCTGTTATTACGATACAGAAGAAGATTCAAGAGCTTCACCATGAGCTCTATGGGCCCACTCATTCCAGTGCCTATCCAGAAGTTGATTGAGGCCATACTGGGAGTGGTCGTCTGATTCTGCGAGATCAATGTTGGAAGGAGCTGAGTGCTGAATAAGTCGGTAGGTCTAGGTTAGGACCTCCGTCAAGAGTCCGACGAGTGTCATCCGATCCTGAGAGGATCCAACACTGAAACGTCTGGTGATTCTAGCCAGTGAAGCACTGGTGACATTCAACCTCTGTGTAAACCTTGGTGATTGCAAGGTAGTGAACTTTCAAGTTGAGCAGAGTGATCATTGATACCGGTCACCATGGCCTGTGTATATGCTTCTGGCCCGGCTGGGTTATCATGGGACGCCATGTATAATGTTATGCTTACATAGTGTTTCTACATTGGTTACCTTTATGAAGCCAACACGTGGTCCAGTGACCTAGGACATTGATTACAACATCGGTGGGAACACCAGAGTGACATGTTTGTTAAGGTAGGGAGCTACCTCATGCCATCGTGGTGAACTGTTGACAGTGTATGCTAGGTTGTGATTACTACCCATTGATCAGGGTAGTTACATGAGACTGTGTGAAGATCTATTTGTCCAAGGACACGGAAATAAGGTGAAGTGTTTAGTCACCTGATAGACTTTGCCAGTGACATTGTGTGTTCATGTGGAGCAACGGCTCATTGTGTAGGTGACATATCAGTGTGTGGGTCACTTATGAGATAGAAGAGTGACCAGGCTCTGGTGTATTTGGAGACGGTGCTACATGTACTTTTTCTGCAAGTGGGAGACCGCTAATGTTCTAGGGTCGGCCCAGACTTCATCAGGAGTGTGACGAGTGAAATAGTACGACAGCAAGGAAGGATCCTTGTTCATCGGTGCAGTGTCAGTCAGGCAGTGGTACTGCGCTTGATCAGCCCGTGATTGGTTCTCTGTGTGAAGAGGGAACTTTGGAGAGGCAGCAGACCTTGGAGTTCCGGTCCACTGGAGGAGCCTGGGTGAGTCGCTACCACGACTGGACAACCGCACGAGCTATCGTCCGCCTCCATGATGAATACTCATCTGCATCTCTGATCTTGTACATAGTTCTTCTAGTCTGGCTTTCATCCATCCTTCTCTGTGTTGTGGTTGACTTAGTTCAGAATTAAATTTTTGTTCTCTTAGCTATGACTTTGTGCAGTGATATGACTGGTGTCTGGTCCGAGCCCCCTTGGGGTTTGGAACCCTAGGTGAGGGAGGGGAGGTTCAGCTGTCCCGACTTGTGTGGGGCCTGGTAGATGTAGAGTGCTATTGAGGTGGTTGGAGCAAAGGCAGGGGATAGTATCTATCGTGGCAAACCAGTCCAAGCCCCGGCGGAATTGATATTGAAGTAGGTCAATATCAGCCTATTAAAAGAGGTTTG